>JAZDUH010000271.1:2090000-2330000 GCA_036419115.1 Scarus forsteni
AATAAGACAAAAGCATGTGATACCATTAACAGCTAAAACACACAAATAGATCGACCAGTGTGACGTTCTACCGTTGTTTTGTCAGCAGCTTAAGCCATTAGCTCAGGGTAGCATTAAATGCAGAGCAGCGCTGAGCAAACCAATTACCACAAGAGTTGACCTGTGCGCCAATCAAAACAACTGGGCCAATATGGGGAAAGGAGACTTTAAGGAGTAGGAGGTCTAACAGACTGCCTCAGTCAGACTGAGAATACATACTCTAGCAGATATGAATCAAGAGTAAAGACAAAACATGGACTCTTTAAGCACTACCTGACAATACTAGAAGTTCATTTATTGCTCATGTTTCATATCAAAACTCATATTTGTTTAAGAAGTTAGTCTGTCAGACACTGGACATCCAAACTTCTAAAAATGTCATCACACTCAGTGAATGGCTGAAGGAAAGGACCAAAACAGTCAACTATGAACGGTTGACCTTTAGGTTAAACAACCGAGAGGAGGTGTTTTGGAAATTATGGAGTCCCTACTTGAACTCATTGCAAGATGACTGATGACAGAATGATATAAAAATGATTTTAAGGTGAACAATGAATTATTTTACCGTAATAAGGGCTTGGTTGTGAAATGAATCAAAGTAGAGTGGGGACTGTGGGAGTAGATGATTTGGGAAACACAGACCCTTGACATGTGGTGTATCTGTATGTTTTACATTATTATTATTATTTTTTTTTTTGTTATTATTATTATTTATTTTACTTTATTTTTTAATTTTTCTGTAATATTATGTTTGAGTTGTAAGGGACTGGTTCCTAGGACCAATTCATGTACAGTTGTGGTCAAAAGTTTACATACACTTGTAAAGAACATAATGTCATGGCTCTCTTTAGTTTCCAGTTATTTCTACAACTCCGATTTTTCTCTAATAGAGAGATTGGAACAGATACTTCTTTGTCATAAAAAACATTCATGAAGTTTGGTTCTTTTATGACTTTATTATGGGTTAACAGAAAAAGTGACTAAATCTGCTGGGTCAAAAATATACATACAGCAACATGAATTAGCAATTTTGGTGACTTAGAAAGTTGTGTCAATGAAATGAGCTTCATAGCATGGCCTCTTAACTTCTTGTGAATGATTATAAGTGACTATAGCTGGGGACTTCTCTCAGGCCATTTAAATAGGGCCCATTGGATATAGACGCCCACGAACCCTACAATGGGAAAGTCAAACGAGCTCAGCACGGATCTGAAAAAGGGAATCATTGACTATAACAAGTCAGGAAAGTCTCTTGGAGCCATTTCAAAGCAGCTGCAGGTCCCAAGAGTAACAGTGCTAACAATTGTTTGTATGTATAAAGTGCATGGCACTGTTTGTCACTGCTACGATCAGGAAGAAAATGCAAGCAGTCACCTGCTGCTGAGAGAAAATTGGTCAGGAGGGTGAAGAGTAAACCGAGAATCACCAAAAAGCAGATCTGCCAAGAATTAGAAGCTGCTGGAACACAGGTGTCAGTGTCCACAGTCAAGCGTGTTTTGTACCGCCATAGACTGAGAGGCTGCCGTGCAAGGAGGAAGCCCTTGCTCTAAAAGCAGCACCTTAAAGCCCAACTGAAGTTTGCTACTGATCATCTAGACAAAGATAAAAGCTTCTGGAGGAAAGTTCTGTGGTCAGATGAAACAAAAATCGAGCTGTTTGGCCAAAATTCCCAGCAATATATTTGAAGGAGAAAGGGTGAGGCCTTCACCCCAAAAACACCATGCCTACCGTCAAGCACGGTGGTGGTAGTATTCTGCTGTGGGTCTGTTTTGTTGCCAATGGAACTGGTGCTTTACAGAGAGTAAAGGGGATTGTGAAGAAGGAGAATTACCTTCATATTCTTCGAGATAACCTAAAATCATCAGCTCGAAGGTTGGGTCTTCGGCGCAGTTGGCTGTTCCAACAGGACAATGACCCCAAACACAAATCAAAAGTGGTAATGGAATGGCTAAATCAGGCTAAAATTAAGGTTTTAGAATGGCCTTCCCAAAGTCCTGATCTAAACCCCATTGAGAACACCTAGACAATGCTGAAGAAACAATTCCATGTCAGAAAGCCAACAAATTTAACTGAACTGCACCAATTCTGTCAAGAGCAGCGGTCAAAGATTCAACCAGAAGCTTTTGGATGGCTACCAAAAGTACCTAATTGAAGTGAAAATGGCCAAGGGACATGTAACAAAATGTTAGCATTGCTGTATGTATATTTTTGACCCAGCAGATTTAGTCACTTTTTCTGTTAACCCATAATAAAGTCATAAAAGAACCAAACTCCATGAATGTTTTTTATGACAAAGAAGTATCTGTTCCAATCACTCTATTAGAGAAAAATCGGAGTTGTAGAAATAACTGGAAACTAAAGAGAGTCATGACATTATGTTCTTTACAAGTGTATGTAAACTTTTGACCACAACTGTATGTGCTTGTTTTGTTGTTTTACTGTTTCTATATTCGAAAAGCAAAAAAAAGTGAATTATAAAAAAGAAGTTAGTCTGTCAATAATTGAACATTTCATAGTTATTTGACTCAACAAGAAACAATATGATATTTCCTTGAGTAAAACATCTCTTTGGAAATTTATAATCAAATATCTGGTGGTTATCTTACGGAACAAACACACACACCTGAACACTTCCTGTTTCACTGCATGTGTAAAAGTAGATGAAGAAAAAATTTGATAAACTCAATATAAACTGAAACAGTGATCATGCCTCCATGAAAATGCCATTAATCTACTGTTCCTGAATGCCTTTAATATTCTTAATTTAATCTAGTCTATAATTAAGTTCATAAACGAAGTGTAGAGCTGATTAGTTTGAATAAAAGCAGAAGTGGGCAGTAGAGCACACGGGCCGCCACAGTTTCAGAGTTCAGCTTCCATAATAAAGGTAACTGAAGTGTAAATTTTACACAGCATAAGCAGATGGTGCTAAAAATGTTGAGGACTTGAGTGAGCACAATAAAAACATCACATCAAACACTTAAACCTCTTTTTCCTCTGAGTGTCTGCAGCTTAAATACTAGTGTGACTTAAACGGTGGATTTTACTGTTAAGTGTTTTTATTTATGTCAAATCAAATTTCTGCCCAAGGGATAAAAATATTTCGGTAAAAATCTGTGCACTATTTATCAGTAGATATTCGCAAATAATTAGGAACTAATGATTTGAGTGACATTTAGTGAATTGCTTGACATTTTGTGAATAAAATCATATTTAAATTAATCAAAATGTAACATGTACTCTATTCAAAAACTCTCTTTTCTCTAAAACTTTAAACTGAGGGGACAAAGTTTACATTGACGCACTGATGCAACACCTCCATCACCACGGACTGACAGCCAAGTTAAACAGATCAATAAATTATTACAAATACAGGCAAGTACGCCTTTAAATAATGTATTAATCATTGGTAATAATTATTGCGACAAATCATTACAAGTAAAAACAAAAGATACAGTTTAAAATGTAGCTTTAAAATTCAGAATATCAAATATTCAACTAAAAATGCACATTACTTGGGTGGTGCTCAGGCTCATTTAGGTTGGTGACCCCTGTATTAATAATTCTCAAATAATAATGAACTTTCTTTGAGACTGAGAAAGTCTCCTCTAAATGTCTACAACTGATAATGATGTTACTCAAAAGAAAGAAGCTTCTAGATAATCCTTTAGTTCAAGTTTTCTTTTTCTATTTTTAGGTCTAAAATGAACATCAAATTTCAGCCTTGATGCAAAAATAAATCTTTAGATTTCCCAAGTATTAAATGGAAATTTAACCCATGTGATTTCATAAAATGACAAAAAACGTATCCCTCTATGGAGGATAATTTAGGGTAACATTATATTAAGGAAAGATTTTGCAATATTTGAGAGCTGATTCTCCAACTCCAGCCCAGTGGCAGCAGATTTCAAAACATTACTGTACAGTCAGGAAAGACTTCATTTTGATTTAAAGCTGGAGCTACAAAATTGCGTTATATTTTGAAAAACACTGATTATGTATTAACAGCAAAGAGAAAATGTTGCAAAGTATCAAATAACCCAATTTTAACACCTATGACTGCCTCATGATGCTTTTCTATTTTTTTAATAAAAAGAATTTTTTAAAAATGCTGAAAGAAAATCGAGGAACAGCCGCTAGCATGACCCCGCACTCAAACATGTTCCGCAGCAGAAAGGATGCTAGGCTTGAGTTTGGTGTCTGATAAAGAGAGAAACATGAAGAAACCCTGCAGAGGGGAACCACTGTCACTTGTTCTGAGTTAATACACTTTCCATAAATCATTCATGCCAGTCCCAACCCAGTTTTGAGGACACTTAAACGGACCTTGCGGCGACATGAGCAGATTGACGCTCTCCAGTACGTCCAGGAAAAGTTCATTGCGGCGATACTTGATGCCCTCGCGACGCCAGCCGATCTGCCCCGTCACCTGGCTGGTGATCTGAGACTGCTCTTCTTTTGTCTGCAGGACAGAGAGAGAAACTGTATCACTGCTGACAAAAAGGAGGCTGACAGACTGACAAAAGAGAGGCAGCTATGAAAAGGCGATCATTAGCACTGCAGCTGGAGGGGAAAACAAATATGACATGGTTCTGTGGATGGACAAAATGACTTTGAACAGATATTATCTCTTTAATTACCTGGTGCTGTGGAGTCCAAACAGGGATGGAAGACGTGGGGAGAGAAAAATCAGGAAAATGGTTGATTACTTCCAAGAAAAAAATGTCAAATTATTTCCTACATTAACAAGGAAAAGCAGATTAGGGAATTCATACGAATGAGTCCATGCAAATCTTTGTTTGTATGTCTCTGCATGCTACATGAACAACATTCAAATAAGATCAAGCTCAAAGCCAGCATTTAGTGATGGTGTTAGCCATGTGTTTTCCGATTAACAGGTTATTCAGTCCTTCTAATCTGTGGATTTGAGAGCAAACTTGTCTCGCTGACCTGTCCCTTAATGCCCTGCTGGGTGATGAAAGTCTTCAGAGCTCCAGTCTCTGAGTTCTGGGGGTAGCCAAAGTCCAGGATCTCTGTATGAACACAAACAGACAACTGTTGGTGGGAGATAAGACGGGAAACGGGAAAAGCAGGTCATGTGAAAAAACAGTATATATAAACTCCTGAACTGCAGGGAAAAAAAGAAAAGCAGAATCAAATAACTTAATATTTTCACAAAGCGGACATGTCACCTTTGACTTAACACCAAGGAGGAAAGCTCTAATGCAGTTAGTATGTTCTACAGATGTGACCGACACTGCAGGCTGCATCAATAGAAAGGAATTTGATAAATAATAATCATCTGCTCTGAACTGATCAAAACCAGAGGGTGAATCTGGAAGAACACCCTGCCTCATTTCAAGCCACATGTTTGTTTGACACAGTTTCAGGGTTTATCAACAAGAGAACCCCTTCCTCATTGCTACTGGTAATGATCTGACCTGATGTCTGGGATGAGAATAATTATCTAATCTTATTTCTTAAAGTTTTGTTCGGCCTTTCTGCCTCTGCTGATGGTAGACAGACAGTTGATAGAGTCAAAAAGGAGATGAAAGAGCAGGGACAAAAAGGCCACAGGCAGGACCACCCGCCTCAGTGCATGGACATAATCTGCTGGGCTATCTGCACCACAGGGACCGATCTTTTTTTACTGATGCCGATACTCCCAAACCATCCGACTCTTTAATGATTCCTCTATTAATGAATTGCAGCAGGAAGAAGAAAGCACAAAGCATTTTTAAGGGGAACAGTTATAAACCAGTAAAGATTCTGTTTGAGTGTTAGAAATGTTTTTGTATGAACTACTTTTCATTTTCATGTATTTTTGGTTTTAAATTCAAGTGTAAGTACATTGTACACTGCCTGGCAAAAAAAGAAGTCATCACCAAAAAGAAAAATACGGTCACACACTCTAATATTTTGTTGGACCATCTTTAGCTGTGATTACAGCACGCATCTGCTGTGGCACTGTTTCAATAAACTTCTGCAACGTCACAAGATTTATTTCCATTCAGTGTTGCATTAATTTTTCACCAAGACCTTGTATTGATGATGGGAGAGTCTGACCACTGTGCAAAGCCTTCTCCAACACATCCTGAAGATTTTCAATGGGCTTAAAGACTGAACTCAGTGGTGGCAAATCCATCAGTGAAAATGATGTCTCGTGCTCCCTGAACCGCTCTTTCAAAATCTAAGCCAAGCGAATCCTGACATTTGTCATCTTGGAATATGCCCGTGTCATTAGGGAAGAAAAAATCCATTGATGGAATAACCTGGTCATTCAGTATATTCAGGTAGTCAGCTGACCTCATTCTTTGGGCCATAATGTTTCTGAACCAGATCTTAGCACTGCCCCCACACGCTTGTACAGTAGGCACTAGGCATGATGGGTGCATCACTTCACCTGCCTCCTTTCTTACCCTGATGCTCCTATCACTCTGGAAAAGGGTAAATCTGGACTCATCCGACCACGTGACCTTCTTCCAGTCCTCCAGAGTCCAATCTCTAGGCTCTGTGGCAAACTGAAGCCTTTTTTGCAGTTAGCCTTACTGATGAATGGTTTTCTGAAGGCTACACTCAGAACAGGTGAAAACCATTTTTAAGTTCAATTAAAGTAAAAGAAAAACTACATGATCATGATTTGGAGCTAAAAACTGAATTACACACATACACTTTCCATAAAAATTTAAGTAATTATTTTCCATTATGTGAAAGAATATTTGCGCCTGTGGGTTGAAAATCTTATTATAGATTTGTTTTGTTAGCTTCAATATTTTCAATAATATTGAATGGAAAATGTTATGGTATCATATCATTTACAAAAATGGTACAGAAAAGTATAAAGTATTGTTTTTTTAAACACTGAATTTTCATTTTAACCTGCAGAAACCACTTTAAGGTTTGTAAATACTTCTCAAGAGCAATATGAGCAGATGAAGAAGATGACTCTTTTTCTGAGGCCAGTATAAAGTGTGAGCCTGCAGCCTGCAACAGCACAGAGGTTTGGAGTTACTAATTTCTCACGTACCATCCAGGAGCTCGTAGATGAGCACAAAGTTGTTCTTGATGTTCTCTTCGCTGATCTTGCCGAAGTAAGCGGTCATCACGTCACACATCTTGTAGAGGAACTCGAACACCATGGCAGCGTTGACATTCTGTTTGGTGACAGCCGCCAACCAGATATTGGAGCGCTTGACGTGAAAAAAGCTGGTACGGGCAATGTTTGTTACTGGGGATCGAACCTGCTGCCTGGCGTGGATCACGTTCACACGGAACGCGTCCACTGCGTTACGTCTGACATGGAGGAAGCAGAGAGAGAGAGAGACAGGAATAGTTATTTTAGATGTGATAGGATGTTTCAAAGGGAGTTTTGTTAACTTTACCCACCCTGTGACTTTTTTTAAATGACCTGCCAAAACCTTTATAAAACACATAATACGACCCTTTTAAAATCAGGGATAACAAAACATTTCCAGACCAAAAGGAGGAGTATTCATTGGTGAATTAAGAGACCTAGAAAAAATGTTTTGTGTAAATAACTATAATTAAAGGATAGGAAATACCCTGAGTGTTTATGTTGACACAAAAACAGTATCACAGCTCACAGAACTTCATAGGAATTTTTTTTGTTACAATGGGACCTTAAGTTGGACTTCTTGTCGCACATTTTGCTTTTAACTTGAAAAATTTTACATTAAAGAACATGTTATGGAAATGCTTTAGTAAAACAGCCCAGAGTAATGTGTATAAGTAACAGTGCTTACTATTAAGACAGCAACACATTCAGAAAAGAAAACCTGAGAACATCTACAGGCTCAAACTATGGATCTTTGCTCAATTAAAGGCAAATTAAATTACCTTTTTTCACAGATATGAAATAGCTGGGATACTCTATGCTCATCTATGTGAAAGTTATCTACCTGAACATCAAACAGGAAATCTAAAAAACACAAAAAGCACATAAAGTGCACTCTGATTCACAACTAATGTTCTAATTGATTAATTATAACACAAGGATTCTAGACAAAAATACTGGTGGAGGTTTTTTTCTGGCTCATGTATGTGTCCATTTACTTTCATTAAGAATAAGAGCTCTGTGCGTCACACTATACGATCCGCCCCTCGGCTGGCACTTCTATTCCTGTCTTGCTTGTTTTTTCCTCCAAAGGTGGCCAAGAAGGAGGGCCCATTTGTCATCTTTGATGCCATTCTTAAGTATTCAGAGCCCAATGCCATAGGATGTTAGTATCCCAGTTTTACAGCTGTATTAGTTCTAAATTTTGCACACCTTGTGCACGGTCCTTTACTTAAAGCTCTCTAAACAGACTTCATAGAGAGGCTGTGCTGATCCACATCTCCTGTGGCTGATCTACTACAGTATATCATATAGTATACCTTTAATTTCTATAAGCAATGTATGTGACATTAGTAATATGCAGATGCAATTATTATTAACAGAAGTCAGAGGAAACATTTGAGGAGTTGAAATTCACAGCTGATGAATATGTTGAGCCAGAGACCAAGGAATCCTTGGCCAAACAGAGATATGAATGAAAATACAACTCTGATAGGTGGACAAGTAAATATTAATGTTGGTTTGTCCTCTGCAGCTACTCTATCACAGTTAAGTAGAAAATAATCAGGCCTGAGATGTACACAGATACCGGCAGTAACAGCAGACCAATCACAGGGCTTTCGGTCCGAGTCATTGTAGGTCTATAGGTCCATTTCTGGGGAGGTTGGGCTGTGAGTTTAGCTCTCTGCAATAGTCCAGGGCTGCACAGACCTACAGCATAAGCTATGGCCTAACTAGTTTATATACAGAGGTAGGGCTGGGTGGTATGGATCAAAATATATATGTCAATATTTTGAGTTGAATGGTAATATTCAATATATATAAATATTTTTCAAAGACAAATGACAAAACACTTAGGCTTAATGTAGGATTATTTTAATAAAGAGAACTACAAAAGTTTGGAGCTGCAGATCATTGTCTTACATAACAACCATCCCTTAGTTTGTGGCACTTGCGTGAAATGGGGAACACATTCATCATGCTCAAGCTTTTCTTCGTCACCTGTTTTGACATTTAGAATACTGGTAACCATATTGGTGATGCACTTAATACACTTTAGCACATTTAAAATTGTACTGATATAAACAATGCTGTCCCAACTTATATATCCAAAAACTCTGTATATTTTCCTGCCCTTTAAATGCCATACATCCCAACTTCAAAAATACCAATTATCCCTTTGAAACATGCTTTATGTTGTCTTTATGTGAAACTCTTCATCCTGTCAAAACTGATGAAGTCGTCAAAAAGGTGACTTACTGAATGCCCATTACAACAAAGGTTCAATACGTCAATCTTGGTGGCTTCTTTAATTTGAGGTACTCCTTGTTAGTTTTTGCAGCTTTGTTTCAAAACTATTTAACAAAATATTAAACAAAATTATATTTGTGTAAACAAATCTCTAACAGTGTTTGGCCTTATCTGAACATTTCCTTCAGCAAAATAATCAAACCTGATGCTATTCTATACTATTTAACTCGTAGTCAAGCTTTTGGAAGGGAACCCAAACTTTAGCAAAAATAACCAAATTAAATCATTCTGTTTATTTGTTTAAATCAGGGTACAATAACCAGTTTAGATCAGCCCATGCTCAGACATCATGCTTAAGCACTGCTGCAGCTGTATTTCAGCATCTGTGAGGCTGTGGTGGCTAAATTCGCTGGCGTTGACTGTTTGGCCGTTACACATCAGCTCTGTGGTTTATTTAACGCAGTAATGTCATGACAGGTGACTCATGCTAGAAGGAACTGTTGGGAAAGTCGACTGTGGAGTCAATGGGCATGCAGTAGAGTTTTCAGAGGAGAGGGTCATTGATTGGTGGTGGCCATTAGAGGGGGAGGGGTCATGCTTTGATAGGCTGGAGTATCTCTTACCTATTTCTACAGGGGCCAAGATGGACAGATGGAGGAAAATGGTGATACGGAGGATAGAGAGGAAACATAGGATGAAGTAAACGAAGACGAGAGACAAAAATGCACAAAGACATTTTCGTGCTTTATGTACACAGACCAAGTGAGCAACATGGTGTTTAAAATGGTGGAACTAAAAATCTGGAAAACAGACCGGCGATTCATGTTCCTCTTCAATCGATGTTCTGTTCAACAGTCAAAACAGCTTAATTTATTCTTTGTTTATATCTAGTGTATCCTGCTTCTTTGTTCAGTGGACTGTACGTCAAGATGGATGATACAATAGCTCCCCAAAAGTGAAGCCAAATGAATGTAAAGCTCCTCCCTACTGACTGGCCACAGTATTGGTCAGAAGCTCCACCTTCTTTTAATCAGCTGGGTCAAACTTTTGAATAAAACACAAAAGTAATGTTTCCCAGAACCAGAATCTGCCTTTTAAAATCATGATGTTTTCTGTCCAAGTGTTCATTTTATCTGAGAAGAAAAGTTTTAATTATATTTGATGCTGTAGAAAAAAGATAGACCGCTCTGTTGCAAACGCATCAGATCAGCGAAGCAATTAGAGAGGCAACAAATGTTCAATAACTGTGAGTGTGTGTTTCTAATCAGCACAAGAATTTGTTTGGGTGTGGATTATCCAACTAGAGGGGACCATGACTCTGATTTCTCTGCCCTACATCAGCACCATGACTGTCCCATCACCTAAACAGTATGCAAGGAGTGATGAGGTTGGAGCTCAGGCCCCAGAACTTAGTTCTGATGATACTTTAATAAACATTCATCTGCATGTGAGTTTTCTGACTGAAAATGTGTTTTACTTTTGCCGAGAAGTCACAAACGCAGCATAGCCTCTACGCAAGTCTAGCTCTTTACGGTCTTATATTTTGGCCTCGATTTCTGTACAATAGAAGGAAGTAAAGACACTCCTCTATCTTTGTGCACAGTTCAAGGAACACTCCAACATGTCTGATGTTTTCATGTCTTGCCTCAGTCCCCAGTCCATGACAAGCAGGTAGACACCATTCTTTTGACTGTGCGTCCAGTAATACGGAAGAGACAAAGATCACCCATTGCTAGTTAGCTAACAGTTCTGTGTGCTAGTTTTCTTAAAATTGCTGTCAATTGGCATTTAATATGTCTCGCAAACAAACAGCTCATTCACGCACTTTGAATCAGTTCTTCTTGTTAATGTAAAAGGGCTGTTCAGAAGATTCAACTCGTACAAGACCATCACATATCACGCAAAAACAACACGGAAGTAGGTTAACAAAACAAAGCCTTTCTTTAGGAGTAGGAGAAGATCGGATGAAAATAATATGAAGATAGCATAACATAATGGAGTAACAACAAGCACACAGGGCCATTTAGAGTTGCTGAGGAGTTTAGTTAATGATTGTAGGCAGAGACAGGCTAGCACTTCTGGGTGACTCTCAGCGTTTGAGCTAAACTAACTAGCGGTTGATGATCTTAGTCATTCTCTTTCTTGTTACTGCACGCACAGCCGAAAGACTGGTGTCTACCTGCCTGTCATGGACTCAGGAGTGAGGCAAGACATGAAAACAACAAAAATATTGGAGTGTCCTTTAATGGTCTGTCATTGACCCCAAACTAGGTCCGTCCCTTATTCTACCTCTCACTCGCAAGAGAGTTGCGAAGGGAAATGATGTAGCAATTTTCAATGACACTTTATCTAAATATTAGTTTGAATCTGAAAAGTCTGTATTAGTTGGTAACTTATTATAGTGTTTTAATCCTGATAACAACATAGTTTATCAAGCTGTGTATGAATATTTGACTGTTGTGACACAGAGACAGGCTAAAATTAATCATTTTAAGTCTCAACATTTAAGACTGTACAGTTTCAACCCCTCCACATGATTACTTAATTCCTACTGTCTGTGTTATATGTTGCAGGTAGCAAAGCGAGACGGTTTGTCCCTGCATCAAGATTTTGTATGAAGGGTTATCTGGGGGACTACATGACCACTCATCCACCAACTTCCAAACAGAACATTCTACCAGCAAAGAAGAAAGCAAGAAGACAGAAGGGGGAGAGTAGACAGAAAAAAGAAAAACTGCTGCTGGACGTTATTCTGCCCTCTTGTAGCAAAAGACGAGTGAGTGTCTCTGAGAGTGATCCACAAGAAAGGTGTAGACAAAAAGTGAATTTTCAGGTTTGAAGAGCAAAAACTCCTGTGGTTCTTTGCCTTTTTTTATTTTATGTTTTTACAATTTTATCAAAATGGATTTTTGCGACGTTAACTGCACTGTATTTGTGCTCATGCTAAACATGGATGGAGTGTCAATAAGTATCAAAACAACACTGCTAATCGCTGCCTGGAAGCAGGACAAAACATTGAACAGATCCGAGAACCCACAAGTCTGCATACCACTAGTCACACCACAAATTAATCTAATTCAAACAGTCTTCATCTCTGAGACTCAGACTGCTGTGATGCAACACTGAGCGACTCTGTGACGCAACTCTTGCTATCCTCTCTGTGCCCATCCAGCCCGTCGTGGCACTTGAACAGTGCTTCAGCTGGAACACAGTATGGTTTGCTTTACATCACACAAGACATGATAACTGAGTGTCAGCACAGAGATCGTCCTCACAGCTGAACCACAATTGCAATGCTATCACAAACTAACAAATACAGGAGAGAAGAAGAAGAAGAAGGCCGAGCACTCTTTTAAGACACACCTGTTTATTCCATGTTGATCTTTATACGTTGTAGCCTCTGGGTTTAACAAATAAGTACCAAATAAAGGTCAATGCATCAGTATCAGCTAATATCTGCCCTACTGACAGATACTGTATCTGCTCATAAAAAAAAGGGTATCATAAACAAGAATAAGTAGCACGTATAATCTTTGGTATTATGTCAGATTATTATGTTTAAAGTTTACATACATGAATTCAAATTCAGATTAAGCCTTTTTTAATTGCATATAAGACATGACCTATCAGTCCAAATGTGATCCAGTCTTATGGTCAAAAATGAGAGGAAGGACTGGCATTGTTGCAGTGTTCAGTGAATCTCCAGTACCAAACTTTATGTAATATTATTAATATGGCTCAAATATGAGTCATATTATTTGAATGATTAAGTAAATTTTTACTTTTATTGAAGAAGCAGTATGTAAGCTCATAAGTCGGGGTTTGTGTAGGCAGGAATCTGGAGAGAAAACATGTTGTAATGCAAGGTCGACAATATGATATGTAACAGTATATTGTATTACTAAGAGATTTCATGATTTTCTTCTTAACTAAATAGCATTTTTTAGGGATGCATAATATTATCAGTATAATATCATTATCAGCAGATGTTGGCCATAAATGTATTTATTTTATATGTTGACATTTTTGCCAATATTTACATCCGAAATACTTGCCAATGGCCATACATGTCTTTGTCTGTCGTATGTAGGCAAGAAAATCAGCAAAATACACAAATGTAACCATGGTGATTCACCTTAATATCAGAGTATAGAGTTTCATTTTTTCCAGAGTTATACATTTTCTCTCTCGTTTACGATCATTCCACACTCAAACATACTGTCAAATTACAAGTAATACAGTGATTTAAACCAAGTAAAGACTTTGTGCTCTTGACGAAAAATATTGCTACTGGTATCAGCAATAAGTTCAGAAATATTGGCATACTGGATATTGCCAAAAGTCCAATATTGTGCATCCCTATTTTCTGTATCAACAGCTCAAAATTGTTTTAACAAGAATACATTTATAACTACTGTTTTTTTAATTAAAAATGCACTGTTCCTATAATATGGATAAACTTTGTGGTTTGTTCCAGTGACAAAACAATAAAAACAAAAATAAATGTGACAGAGTTATATGACTGAATGACGGTTTGAACAATACAAGACAAACATTCTGAGTTCCTTTGTGAGGTAAAGACATATTGATATTGTGCTATAAATCATCTATGCACAAAATATTGCCATATATTAGTGAATCAGTATTTTTCCAACCCTACTAATGAGTGCAGGCATCCATGTGTGGGAGAATGAGAATGGGGGGAGCTGAGAAGATGAAATGGTGTATGAACAAACCTCCAACTAATGTAATATTCTCAGAGAACATGATGTGATACAAAGAAAAACTGAATAGGTTAACAATTTGGACATATTTTCAAAAGTCAGCACTAAAGTTTCCTACAGCTCGTGCACTAACTTTAAATGGAGATAAATGCTGAAATGTGCGGATTGTGATTAAAATTTGGAAAACTGTGCACCTTTAACTACCAACCAAATAAACAAGAATTGTTTGAAAACTTCCTCTTAATCTGATCAAGTAGTAGCCCATGGCTGCAGCTATAGTATGCATATTTTCATTTATTAAAAGCACTTGTATCATTTGTAAGAAAAGTGTTCCTATTTGATTTTAGGTCTTTAACCCCATCATATTTATTTTTTACCCATGATAATTTCATTGTAAATAAATTTTACAGCCTTATTGTGAACACTGATCTTTGCCTGACACTCATAGTCTATCCCATGGCAGATAACAAAACAGAAAAGTCAGCTTCTTAGCTTGGAAAGGGGCATAATCCTCTCTCATCCCTAAAGAATAAGTCTCCACCTGTCCAGCCTCACACCAGAGATGGACTGTGTTTCCACACACACAGATACAAAGTTAACCTACAATTAAGAAACACCAAAGTAGGTTTGCTCCTCCAAAACATACCCTATGTCATCTCGGTAGACCCGAGAGATGAGGACCTCCCCCTTGTGGTTGTAGATGAACAATCCTCCAATCATCGTGGCTGCTTCTCAGTCCCAACTGGCCATGGTGGAACCAAACCCTGCCTGAGAAGAGACAGAAAGCAAGTAAGAGACGGCAGGAAGGAAGCTGGCAAAGGAAAGAGGGGTGATGGAGAAGCGAAAGCAGCGAAATGTGAGAGAGTGACCATCAGTACAGGGAGGCGCTTGTCCCTCACATCCGCTTTCCCTGTCTTGTCTTTTTTCTCTCTCTCTCACACACAGACATCATCTATAGCCAAGTGAATAAAGCCTGCAGCTGCCCCTCAGTGGTGACTCATTTTTGAGGCTTGCATGTGCACACACATACATGCATCACTTTATGGAAGCAAGTCTGTTTCACTGCCACTACACACACAGCCAGTTCCTTGTTTCTGTCCAAAGTAAGATTAACACCAGATTAACAGCCTTTAGTTGGGAGCAAAAAGCCACCAGGTAGCTGGACACAAATCTGGTGGTGTTACATTTTACAACCAAATAACTGAAGATCAGTCCAACATAGAGAGAGACAACATAAAGGCAGGGAAATCCATACAAGCACAGTGCACGTGTTTGCCTGCTGCTTCTACGTGTTTAAAGCCTTGAAATCATAGTAGTTTCCTCCATTCAAAAAAAATGAAGCTTCTGGAAACCAGGGGGATGAAGGACATGCTTAAAATTCCTCGAAGACAGAGGCCAGGCAGTTTGCTCAAAAGATGCTCGAATGGCTTATTTTACAGCATCGTGATTTGAAAATTAACTCATTAACATTCCCAAATTTACATTATCAAGTCACGACCGAGTAAAGCGCCCAGAAGACCTGAGCGGGTTTAATCTCTCGTTTTATTGGCCGAAGTCAAGATGTCTGCTCACTCGGGCCATTTCCTATCGTTCATACATTTTTTATATTTCAGCATTTGTTCCTCCGCCGGGGAGATGGAGGTTCACTCATTCAGGTTTTTATGAAGGATTTTAAGCGACTACAGGGTTGATGGAGGGTTGACCTTCAGGTAGGATCAAAGTGATGGAGAATACACCGAGCGAGTGACGGGAAGCTAGCTAATTTAGCTCGGGATAGCAGGCTAGCAGGCGCTGATGGTGAGTGCACCAGCGCTCAGCCGAGCGGAGGGTCAGACCCACTTCCGGGAAAAATAAAATCACAGTGATTAACATGTACTCTTGACTTTATAAATGTTGCATTTAAGTTCTTGTTCTGAACACATATAGTTTGAGCTTCCAAAAAGGGAAAATCATAACAAACTCACAGAAATAAAGAAAGATTATGGATTCAATCAGAGCAACACTGAAAAGAGGAAATGACACAGTTTGGCTAAAAACATGAGGAAAATACTGACAACGACCTGTAGTAACGAATGAACGAGAGCTTGTAGCTTGTCTCTCCTTTGCTTTATTGTAAAATTACAACTAAATGGTCATTGTAATGTTGTCCAAATGACTGATTTGTACAATATTATTTGTAATTTCCTGCTACAAACAAATATAACCTAACAATATTGGTGTGTTGGGAAGGACAAAGCCTTATGATGCAAGAAAAGAAAATTAACTATAATTTTACCTCAAATAAAGGTTGCATTTCCTGTGATTTGAAAATAGAAGTGGGTCATGCTCAGGTTCTTCCTAAATTGCTTTGACAATGTATCTTTCCAAACCCCTGACAATTTCATTTGAAATATTTGCGAAAGCTCTATATACTTTACTGCGTAAGTAGCTGTCCAAATACTTATTAAATCTGTATGCTGTGTTATTAATATATCGATGCAAAAAAATGTCGGTCTTAAAGATTCAACCTCCCGTTTAATTCTTTTACTTCAACTTACTGGGCACCAAACACCAAGTCAGATTTACGGCATACAAAATGACGTAAGTGAAGGGTGTACTTGGCAATGTACCCCAAATACAGGTGAACAATCCTTTATTCGCTTTGGGCTTTATTGTATTTTCCATTCATGTGAGCAAGTTATTGTGCCCTCAAAGGGAACAACACTTACTTACAATTACATGAACTAATTCGTCAGTGTGTGCTTTTATTTTGAAACTCACCAAACGCCCACTTTCCGTTTTAACGTTAGCTGTCCCCGCTAGCTTGACGCTGCTAACGGAGCGGCAGCTAACGTTGCTAACGTTAGCATCGAATGAAACGGTTACGCCGGCAGTTACAAAACGGTAAACGGCTTTTATCTGCTGCACTCAACGTGCAACGTGTCACCGACTACACTTTAGAGAGCTTACCCTTCTTCTCTCACGAACGCCACCGGTCTTTCGCTCCCGGTTCGCCTGCGATGTTACCGATGTCAGGATCCGGTAGGTTGCCAAGACTCACAGCCGCTAATTCCGCTCCTTCCTCCTGCTGCTCCTCTGGTAGCTGTCAGCTGACCCGCCGTCCTGACGCAGCGCCGTTCCGCTGTGACAGGAAAAGGCGCGGCTGGAGCCGGACTGAAACCGCACCCAGGCCCTGTTATCATTAGCCAGGCAGGCCACCGGCCACTTATTGGTGGTTTCATTGGAGTTCCAAGGAAGTTTTGCGAGTGTTTCTCACAGCCAGTAATAGGGGCGAATACACATTTAAAATTGGATTCAGGACCATGTTTGAATTTGTCCAATTCAAAACTTTTTTTGGGGTGTGGGTGGGGGGGTTATACTTTTATTTAAAAATAATGGTAAGTAGGTGGAGCTGGGAAAATGAAACTGAATGAATTTATCAACTGGGTAATAATTAATGTATATAACAAGAAATGGAATAAGATTAAGCAATTTATAACAACAACGTTTTTATGGTAGACTATGTGGGAAAAAACAAAAAACAAAAACTAGAAGTGTGCCGAAAGCACAATCTCCACCAATGCATGTCTAACATTGTCAAGACTTGTCCAAAACACATAATTAAAGCTGTCCTATCATGCACTGTTAACAAATCCTTGATCCACCTCTGATTTTGGATCACAAGAATGTTATCACATCTCCCTGTGTCACGGTTACCTGTAAAATCATGCTGTACTGTCAAATGCCAAGGACAAAAGACATAAAAACTTGAATTATATATGAAAAAAATAACCTGTAAAAGTCATCTAATAAAGTTGAAAACATATTAAGGTATCAGCAAACATGGGTAAAACTGCCCTGTTTTGCAATGCTAACCAAACCTTTAAAAGAATTCAGGGATACGCATACAGATCTGGATCATCACCAAAATTAAATCACTTCTTCTTCATGCCATTATCAACAATCCTTGGAAATACCATAAATATTCATTGAAAACTTTTTGAGATAGATTTGTAACTGGCAGATTATTACCAGCAAAAACATAGTCTCCTTGGTGGAGGTAATAAAATACACCAATCCAAGCCCTATAAAGTGGCAGGAATGAGTCCACAAACACATGAGTGAGTCAGCATTTTTTGTTTGCCACAGACCTCATTAGTAATGATCCAAAAACACCATGAACCCCAGAGGCTTTTATGGTGCATTCTGTTGTATCTCAGAAGTCAGAGTGCCCAAGTTGTTAATTAAATACATCACCAGGAAAGCCCCATTTAGATGAAACTTTGTATCTTGGAAGTTGGACAATCTTCAGGTACTCGGACTTTACCAGAAAGCATTTAAATGGGATGCAGTGTAATTCCCACTTCCTTCACCAGAGTTCTGAGGTTAATGGAATGAACCATCAGTGAAAGGATCCAGCATGATGTTAAGCTCTGGCTGGCCAACAAAAATGTATCATTCCTGCTCCACCCTTTTGTCAGGCTCTTGTGGAAACACAGCAGTTTGACTTAGAGACTAATACAATGCTCCAAACTCACATCTAATGCTATTTCTATTCTTTAAAGAGAATTTCCTTTCAGTGTGTCCTTGATGGATGTTGTTGGGACAGATTTTATAATAAAATAATGTAACAGTTTAGTCTAATTAGCGCATCATTTATCATTTTTATTTTATCCTATGATGCATCTAGTTCTTAGCCTTTATAAGTGAGATCAGTCCCTATAACCACACTGTTGCCAGCCACATATTGGTATATGAGATTATTGGAAGATTATTTCTGGGACTGTCTATCACTAGTTTTAAAACAAATATACTCTTATTTGTACTTTAATATTCTCGAATAAATCCTGAGGGGTTTCTATAAAATGTGAGATCAATTCTGATTAAAAATGTTTTGGGGGTTGGGTTGGGAGCTGTCAAAGCTTATGAAAAAAAAAAACTCCTTCAAGATCTAACATGTATTTCTTATGTTTTGCCCAGTTTGATAATATTCTTGAGCATCCATTTCCAAACTTTTTGCCCAGGGCACTCCACAGACTGAGTAAAAATCTCAAGGCACAAATATACTCACTACCATGCAGAACTGCTTTTTTAGGGTGACAGCTAAAAGATACAGTATTTTGGCTGATGATGCAAAATGCTGACGTATCCACCTTTACCTTGATAAAGATGTAATAAATACTGATGCATTGGCAATATGACAAAATTACATAGTTAACCTCCGCCAAGGAGGTAATGATTTTCCTGCGTCTGTTTGTTTCTTTTGTTTGTTTCTCTGTTAGCAGCAGTACTCAAACAGTTATGGACGAATTTCGATGAAAATTTCAGGAAATGTCCGGATTGGGACTAGGAACAAATTATTTGATTTTGGGAGTGATCCAGATCACCATCTAGATCCAGGAGTTTTTTTTTTTAAAGATTCTTTAACATTGGGAGATAGGACGATTTTTGGCATTTGTGTATATTTGTATGTTTTCATGGTCAAGGAATCTAAATATATATAGATGAAATAAAGGTAGGACTAATACTTGCGGTGAAAATCACAATATGGGTGAGGACTGTGGCGCTGGCGGAGGTCTGTGCTCTCCAAGTCCTTTTTTTAGTTGTGCAATGAGACCTGACAGCTCTATCATCTAGCCTAAATGTTAGTTTTTGGGGTTCTGAAAAGTGTGTGTCCCACATTTTATCACAACCTGCTTGTTATATTATCTATAAAACTTTTAGAGGCTTTAAACTTATTTTTTAAATGTACTGAATAAAATTAAAAATCTTGAAATCTAAAGTAATAACAAGGATTTACAAATTCCCAAGACATCCCTGGACTTGCCTTAAGGCACACCAGTGTGCCCTGCCACTCCTTTTGAAAACTACTGCTCTAAGAGCGACCAGAGTTACTCCCACAGACCAAAAACATGCTCATTAGGTTGACTGGTGACTCCAAATTGACTCCCTTAGCCGAGTGTGGGTGTGGATGGTTGTCTGTCTCTGTGTGTAGGCCTGCAGTCGGCTAGCGACTGGCTGAGGGTGTACCCCACCTCTCACCCAATGTCAGCTGGATTGGCTCCAGCCCCCCCATGACCCTTAAATAATACATGGTATAGGTAATGGATGGATGCTCTTGGGGCCAGACAAAAAGCTGGAGGGGGCTTGATGTGACCACTGGGCCTCTAATTAGTAATCATTGGTTTAAAGGGCCCAACAACTTAAGAAACTTAAATGTCAGGTCTTCAGAGATCCTGGAATTATTTTCTCTTAGAAATTTGGAGTAGTTGTAGTTTGGCTCCCACACCAACATTCTGAAGTTAGTGTCAACTGCACCGTGGTCCATATTACCAACAGTGTTTACAGCTGCTGTCACAACATTTAGGGTCAAACCCATGTTGATACTAAGGATGAGATCAAAAACCAATTCCAACTGAGAATCGAAAACCTAAAAGAATCAACATAAGCCTCTTTGCTAAACAATTCCCTTATCAATTCCTTCCACAAGTATCTGGCTCTGTCTGGAAGGATATCATGCTCTCATCACAGACAGACAGCCCAAAAGATGTCAAAGAAGCCATCATGGCAGACAGGGGATAGTAGTGGTAAATGGTGCAGCTTAATTTAAAAAATATGATGCCAACAACACATTTTGTTCAATTCCAAACAACAGTGGAAACACCAACAACAAACTGAAACATTTTTCTTTGCAGAATAATAATCAATACCAGGAGAGCCATGTCTTTGGCATTGTTGACCCCAGAAACCTCTGTATGCCTGCTGTTTTAATGCTGAAAATCTACAGCAATCGATTAAAGAATTGGATCAATAAGCAGAATCAATAATTGCATTGGTATGAATGCAGTCTTATCAATTTCCATCCTTAGTTTCTTCCGCCAAGGAGGTCATGTTTTCGGGAGAGTTTTGTTTGTCTGTCCGTCTGTGAACAAAATAACTCAAATAGTAATAGATGGATTTTAAAGAAATTTTCAGGAAATGTTCAGCATGGGAAAAGGAAGAACTGATTCGATTTCGGTGTTGATCCGGAACAGCGTCTGGCCACCATGATGAAAAATGTGATTTTTGTGAATAACTACTGAACTAAAATAGATACCATTATGAAACCAATTGCTAATGGTATGTTTTCATGGTCAAGGAATCTAAATATTTAGATGACATAAAGGTAGGACTAATATTTATGGTGAAAATCACAATATGGGTGAGGATTGTGGCGCTGGCGAAGGTCTGCGCTCTCCAAGTGCTTTTCTATATGGTACATGTATTGGCATTGAGTATGATAGTTAGACAGTTTTTTGCATAGGCTTACTGTTTGCAACTTCCTTTTACTGAGTTTAAGGCCCAAAGCTTTATTTCCAAGCTTTATCCATATATGGTTACTATCTTGTGATTTATGAGCATAATAAAAATAGTACCAGTAGTTGTTGCTGTAAACAACCTTATCTTTTTTTTTTTTTTTACCTAGCATTAGGCCTACTGCTTTTTCTTTAACTAACATCTACATAAATTTTATCATTCTAAATGTTACTGTCTACCTTCTGTCTCATTTGAAATTATAATAAATGCTATATGTTACAAACTTGATAAACTACCTACTGTTGAAAGTTTTCCTCCCTGTTCAACCACAAAGAACATTTTGCATTGGGTCATTCACTTCAGAGGCAAATCTAAAAGTACACACGCTGATCCTCTTGCACAGCACCCCTCCCCTACATTCTCTCTCTCACACACACACACACACACACACACACACACACACACACACACGCACACACACACGCACACACACACACACCCACGCAACAACATCTGTGCACCAGATTGCCTAACCTTCACATTCCTGATCTCGGACTGTCTGGAATCCGCAGTCTTTAAATGCAAATATGACCCCAGGTACCACAGAGGAAAATAAACAAACCAGCCTACAGGTTTCTGCTTCACAAGCACACCGACACAAATAAAAAACACAGAGCAGCAGAGGTAAGTCATAAAACTATATTTATAAATAAAAAGACATTTTTTCCTTGATAAAAGAGTAGTGTGAAAGACATGGTAAGAAACTTTTTTTCCACTATACATTATCACATCACAGAGTCTGAAAACGCTCTGGTTAATGGATGAAAATGTAGTTATGTAGTGTAAAAATGACTCTTCAAGCTGGATGCTCATGTTTAGCATTGATAAATGAAACTAACTGTGAACAACTACGCATATAATAAAACAAACGTATTCTTACAGTAAAAACTGTGATTCTTTTGCACTACATACAAACGTTTCTGTTTCGTTCTCTCAAGTCAAGCAAACAGTTAAAAAGTCTGAATAAAGTTAACAGTTAGTGTTCATTCGGCACTCATTCAGTTTTTTTTCTTTGTTAGAGGTCAGAGGGTTGAAAGAATGGAAGGAGGGAAGAAGGTTTTTTGCTTTCTCTTGGTTTTGTGGTGAGCAGGGGTGGGGGAAGACAGAAAGTTAGATAAGGAAGACAGAGGAGGGAAGAGTGAAAAGAAGAACAAATGAAAAACATCCATGTTGCAAAGCGCTGAGTCATCTTTCCCAGCTGTCTGTTTCCACCACTTCCCTCCCTCTCATGTTCATTTGTCCTCATGCAAACTCTTCCCCACTGAGGGGAGGAAACGGAGAGAGAGAGGCGCTTTGGTTCCATATTGAGTGAGGGGGTTTCTTCATTGAAGAAAGTATGGCCACGACTTTAGGAAGAAAAGCATGAGAGAGAGTTGTTTCCATTTCTGCTTCTCAGGGGAGATGAATCAAGACCTTGGATTTGAGCTGTTTGCATTCTTCCCTCCCTCCTGTCTTTCCACGCTGTCCTTCTCAGCCTTTCGATGACACAAGAAGGCCCTTCTGCTACTTTGTTATCACTCTACGGCTTGCGTTACATCACATCAACGAAGAACTCCCCGGCATTGCCCACCGCCATGCGCAGTGACTGGCGTGAGGCGGTGAGCTCGGGCGGCACAGAGGCCATCTCTCTGCCTGGTGGGGCACCGGGTGCAGCTGTCGACAGATGTTGGGGCTGAGGGGGCAGGCCAGGGGGGCCGTAGACGAGGCCAGGGCCGTAGGCTATAGAGTGGGAGTGTGTACTGCGGTGGCTGATGGAGCTTCGGATGCTTCGCTCACTAGGGGGAGCCACTGAGCGTTCGCTTGGAGCCCGATGGCTCCTGATCTCAGTTTCACTGCCACTTCCTCCAGACTTCTTCCCCTCGTTCTTGCTGCAGTTTGAACCGCTGCTCCCTAAAGACAGAGAAGATAAAGTGATTATTTTTGAATGATTATAGACCAAAAAATACAGATCTACACACGTGTGCAAAATTGTTTGTACCTTTACGTTAAAGAAAGAAAAACCCACTATGACTAGAAACTGACAAAGGTAACAATAACAACTAGCATAGCAAGCTTGGAGACACCTGTGATACTAATTACAGGACACACCATATACCATTTTCACACCAAAATTAGTTTAGTTTAGACAACTTTATTTATCCCAATGGGCAATTCTGTTTTTGCAGTCCACCTAGACTACACATACATCTACAAACAGCATAAAGAGACAACAATGAACAAAATATAAATAAAATAAAAGTCAGTACATGACAGAGATGCTCATCGATACACAGCAGCCGTCAACAGACCCTTCCAGTAACCAGGGTCAGGCAGATTGCAATACACATTAACAATTAGTGGCAGGTCAAAGAGAACATGGAGATACTCAACAGCGCATTAAAAAGCTTATCAACGCAGGATTTTCAATGTGGATTGACCCGCTAACAACTGGCAAGAGACTCCTTTCCCACCGACAGCAGACCCAGGTCTATTCAACAGCAGATGAGCTGTGTGGCTGTTTTTTTCCCCTCCGGCGCATCAAGCTGATGTCATCTCGTTGATGACATCATCAGTGCAACAAGCAGGTCCATGTACACAATGAAAAGGAGCATAGATGCCGTGGAAACCATTTTCTGTACTTTATACTTTCGTCCCTCTTTAAAAATGTAACAACTCGGCGCTGATGATCCAAAGGCAGATGAAATTTGTTGCGAGACAGCAAAGAGCCAGGTAAGTTACAGACAGAGGGGGCAGGGATGATATTATGCCATGGGGACGTTACGCTGACATCATCCGTAAATTCGCGGGTCAACCTGATTGTTACCAGGTTTAAACATTTTTTTGGCCAGTCTGAAATGGGTTTTAGTTTAACATGTCCCCATAACCAAATCACTTTCAATATTTTGTAGGGGTACCTCATTTTTAATCAGGCCAGTGCCAGTTTGTTTTTTAGAACAATTCTGTTGAGCCACAATTAAAAGCAATGTCTGATTTTTACAAGTTAATTTTCATTAAATTTTTATTTAGTCTTACTTTAGTCAGTTTCAAATTACTTCAGTCACCATTGTGGATTTTATTTCTTTAACGGAAGGGTACCAACAATTTTGCACGTGTGTGTATGTGAAATGGCGTTTCCTCTCTGGGTGGTACTGGAGAGTGATGCAGGCAGTCCTGACCCAGTTTGAGGGAGACTCTCATGAGAGCTGCATGACTAATGGAGACATGGTCACTGAGCATTCACTGCCTCCCACAGGCTGAAATGCTTAGCCAAAGGCAATTACACGTTTTCATTCAATTACCAGAAACTGCCTGCTTGGTTCTAAGGCAAGGTCGGTTTAATGATAACACCACAACAGTTTGTCTGTGAAGGGACAGTCTGACATTGTAAGAGCCTTCCTTGTTGCAGTCAGAACCAAAAACACATCCAAATATTTTCTTCTAAGTCTGAATGTAGTAGAAATGTAGGTCTGAGACAATCCAGGCACCATCACTTGAAGCTATGTTCTGAGTTAAGCCATATCGTATCTCTTAAGTGGGTAAACTATTCAGGAATACTTTTAATGGTAGCGTGCAACCACAAAATGAGGACAGGACGTCTGAGATGCTCTGTGCAGGCACTGGGCCCAGCTGTTGTTAGTCAGTAAATACCTCCATTGCGTAAGCAGGCAGCTCCATAAACCACAATGTCTGGTTTTCTATTTCTACACATTAAAAACATGAAATAAAACATGTAAATAAGACAGTTTTGGAGCTTAGGGGGGGAGAAAGTTTAACTACTAACAGAACTTGGTTGTTTCCCTTTCCTCTGAAGTTCCCCTATCCAAACATGAACAACACATGCTACAAGCTGTGAGTGGAGTGTGGCTGTTAAAATGTGTTGATATTTGTTGAGTATCTCTGGATAAGAAAGCAAACAAGCCATAAAAACAGGAAAGTAATAGTCAAAACAACCAGAATATCAGTAGCTTGGGCACTGGTGACTTTACGTATACAGTTTCCTCCTGCACAAGTTCCCTTTGGATGTGTGGGTTACTCATCAAATATAAAATGGTCCTCAATAGGTGTAGGTGGAAAGTAGGAATATGTCACTATTAAACATGGACTGATTGATCGGCCGGTCGATCCTTACACGTGAAACCGATCTTATCCACCAGTCTTATCTTCTCCTCAAAGATCTGAAAGTCAGCCACTGTAGCTCTACCTCTGCCAGACTGACACGTCTGCAGTATCTTCACAATTAAATAGCCACAAAGATGCTGAATTTGGGCATTTTTTTCTTTCTGCACTTCAAGGAAACCTAAAACCTGGGAAACTTTATTAGTGGTTTAAGTTGTGTTTTTAGTTTGTCCTGTAGATAATTTTAATAACTACCACAAACCTTGGAATTTCCTTTATTTGTAAAAGCAAAAGTACAACTGTGCACTTTATTTTTGGTAAGAGGCTCAAAAAATTTCTGCAGTGTATCCTGTTGTCCAAGTATTGTTTATTGAATGTGGAAAATGAAAGACTAAAGGAACTGAAATAATTTAGTTGTTTGGACAGCAATGCTAAAAATGCTGCATTAATATTTGAGAGAAAACTGCCTTGTGTGCAGTTTAAATAAAGTATTGTTGTAACAGGTATTGTTAAATTTTTTTCAATAAAATAAGATTGGAAGATTGAAGGAGTATGCAGTCAGTTATATAAAAAATGGGTATCGGCAGGTCAGGCTTTTTAGAGATCGTGATCGGTGATCAGCCAGAAAATTTGTCCCATCATTATATACAGCACGTTTTCACACAACTGAAAATTCCCTCATATTTTCAGGAGTTGGTTTTGTGTCTTAGTGCAAACGTACTAATGTTACATACTACAGTAACCTGGACTCTTACCTGCACCCCCTTGGTAAAGCTGCAACCTGAAGTCAGCATAAACCGACAAAAAAATCGGAAAAGTCCACCACAAGTTTTCTGCCTATGGGCTGGAGGTCAGAAATTAATATCTGCCATGCACCAAATGGAGGTAAATGCTCTGTTTGACCAGAAAATATCACAACTCTGTATTATTACATTCACAGCAAACACTCTTTTATAAAATTACTCCATCTATTTTACACTACTGAACTTGATTAACTGCACTGTAGTGAATTTATATGAAACCCAATCCATTATTTTGGGCTGGCGAGTCCACAAATTAACTTCAGAACTGTCTTTTAAAACATTTAAGGTCTGATTAAAGTAAGCCACATGTTCCAGGATGATAAACGTATGAAGTTTGAGTAAATATACACTATTTCATTTATTTACAGGCGAGACACTTTTTTGCATCCTGTGGCAGTAAAAAACAACCCCACCCCTGACTGGAATGGCGCAGTGGATCTCGGTGAACTGCGTACTTCCCTGTTAAATGACATGCTAGTTTTCATTCACCTGATCCCTTAAATAACAGGACAGAAGCCTGGAAGAAAGACGTGTAGGAGACTATTTCCTGGTGTGACGGGGTGTGATTAGTACATAACACAGAGACAAACTGCAAATACAAGACTCAGATTACTTCAGTCTTATATTACACCTACTAAATTATATACATTTAATACAACAGTACACAGAGAAGCATCCAACATGAAGGGCATGCCTTTTCATTGTATGTAAGATTACAAAAGGTCAACTTTTTGGTGCTACTTCTTGATCCCAAACTTATTTTTTTAGATTAAATCAGGCCTCATAATAATTCACAGACAGAGAAGAGCTCCTGTTGTTGTGCCTCGTAGTAGAAGTATTTGAAGCAATGGGTGAACCAATAGCTGCGGTGAGAAATTATGTTGTGAAAAAATTAACATGTTCTGGAAATATAAGGAGAAATTTTGCAAAGATTTAGTCCCCCCTTCTCCTAGCTTTCTGATAATGCCATTATGTTTGCAATATTAAAAGTAATGATGATGGGGCTCCATAAGAAACTCTGAGGATTATTACATGAGACAGCACACGATCAGTGGCCTTGCATAGTTTTAAAATTTTCATTAAGTGCCGAGGACATGAGTTAACAACAAGCTTTTTTTTAAATGTATTTTTTGGGCATTTTGTGCCTTTATAATTGGAGAGAGACAGTGGATAGGCTTGTGAAAGGGGGCGAGAGAGTAGGGGAAGACACTCTGCAAACTGGTCACTGGCAGGATTTGAACCTGGACTGGCAGAAGCAAGTATATGGGGTGCCTGGTTGCTAATCACTCCGCCAAACCAGCACCCCAACAACAAGCTTTTTATCGCAGGGCTGGTGCCATCTTAAAGAGAAACAGCATCATTATCTCTCAGCTCCTTCATATGTTCTTGTTTATACTGCAACTTCAGCCATAACACGTAGAGCTGAGACAGAGGGTGATGATGTCTGACCCTGAAATTCTGTAGATTTGTTAAAGAGTGCATGTCAGGTTTCAGCTCTATAGTGTACTCTCTCTCTACTCACCGCTGTGCTGGCTCCCTGCACTGCCTGCTCCTGGACCCCCGTGGAAAGGCTGTGGCATGTCATATGGGTGAGGAATGGGGAACTGATAGGGAATGGGCATGGGCCAGGGGGCCGCACCGGGATGGGGCAGAGGAGGGAGAGTGTCTTGGTCTGAAGCCCCCCCACTGGACCCATCATGGTCATGAAGAGACAGGTGAGTCATGTCTGAAAGAGATGCAAGAAAAGAACTATGAAGATTTTCAGCTTTACACTCCAGTGAAGAGAAAAAAAACAATAAATGACAGTTTGGCATCACACATTCAGCTTAACATAACCCCTAAAACTATTGCCATAGCAACCGTAAAAAGAGCCGAGTGTCTACTTACTGCCGCAGAGGTCTCCAAAGATGTAGTAACATTGTTCAGAGAAGGTGATCTTGTTGACAGTGTGTCGGATGTAGCCCGCTTTCAGAAGGTTGCTGGCGTATTTGCGGGCCTCCCTGCGATCTGAGAACCCTTCTACATGATGGAAGAGCCAGTCCACCACATCAGAGCCTGAAGGTTAGAACAATATCCATTAACCTATCAGACTTATTGTATTCTGGTATCCAATATAATGATTTGCATATAAAGTCATGGAGGTTATATGCGAACAGTGTACTATTTAATGATCAAAGAATTGTTTCTGTAGATATCCATTTAACAATAAAATAATACTTGCTTTAAAAGAAAGCATTGCTGTTATAAGTAACAGGAGGAATACAGAAACAGCTATTTCAAAAAAATACTGGAGTTTTAAATGAAGCCTAAATTACACATAAACACATAACAATTACACTTTTAATTAAAGGTGCTGTGAGGAGAATCTATTACCGGCAACATTAAGACTTTGCTACCCATGAGCACGCACGGCGACTGTGGTAATGCTGCGTTCCAGTAACCTCAGAACTGGGAGTGACATCATCTCTGACTTATCGGCGTTCCAGTTGAAGCCGGAAAAAAACATGCCAATCTACCAGGCTATTGTTAGCTGCTGTTAGCACGCCCTGCGTTGTTGTATGAAGAATGTGATCATCACTATGGCAGCATTTTTGTAAATATAAGTTCAACAATACTATGGATACAGCTGATCTAGAGCGACACGCCCCAGTCAGAAGTGCAAATAAATTATTACAGGAGCTAAATAACTGTTCACACTGGGGGCATCCATCTTCGATTGTCAACTCAGGGGTGGCAAGGTTTTAACGAGTTCCCAGTAGGAAATTGCGACTTTGGGGGGCGTTCCAGTTGTAGTTTCCTACTCGGAACTCGGAAATTCCTACTTCTGACTACAACTGGAACACAAAGACAAAAGACGTGACCCAAACCAAAGTGTGTGTTTGTTGTGATGCTTATAAATACAACTCAGACCTTCCTCAGAACTCTGCATTGCTTTACAACTTCTTTTTTCAACAACTTACAGGATGCAAAGCGACAAGGTAATGTATCTCTTTCTAGTTACGTAGCGGTAGTTTTTGATGTATGACAACAAGCAATTTTTGGAAAACTTAGTATCATGGTTTTGTAGCCGGCTATATATCACTACTTACAGCCCCAGTGCTCTAAGACATGTCTGAATAATATAAATTTGCTCTAGTTTTAATTGTCTTGTTCCCGAAGTTAAGTACCCAGCCTAGTCCAGCCCTGTCCTGTCCGACCCGACCGCGAAGCTAAGGAATAGCATTTATAGATAACCTATTTTGATGCTATGAAACTCATCTTAAAGTGTGTATTTAGATCAGGCATATATCTAAAAGTGAGACTTTTTTGTAATTACTCAGAAACTCCTCACAGTCCCTTTAAAGTCAAGGTTTACTGGTACAGCATATTTCTAAAAACCTCAGTGAATAATTTGTCCTGCAGGCTTAAAGTTTTCTCTGAAATCAAACTGTGTATGAAGTGAATAATAAAGACACCTACAAACGCAGAGTATAAACAGCAAAGAGGAGTATGATAAAAATCCTTCATCAGGTTTCTCAGGGTGCTTCATAAAACAGTGTTAACAAGGTTAAAGCAAACTAAAATCTGTTTTCCAAATTAGTATGTTCAGCTGAGGCCTGACTACAGATGGAGCACTCTGTATATTTCAATATACCATCTGGGAAAAAGGCCAACAGAGTGTGTTGGAATGGGCAGAACTTTTCAAAAGCTTCTCCTGCTGGTGACTGAGTCATCGTTCTGTCAATCACATTCATAATTGGTCTTTCAGATTATATAGAAGGTGGGCACTACTGCCAAGAAGTGGAGCGAAATATCCTTTCTATAGAGAGGTTTGTAATGTTGTCATTTGTTTTTCATTTAATGAGCAAATGTAGTAGCTTGGTACACCAGATGGACCGTTCAACGCATTTCACTTGTACTTGCACTTGAAGCATATCCAGCAGATGATTGGACGATTGTTCAGTGAATCAACATTTATCAAAGGCAAATCAGGTGATGTTGTAGGCAACGTGAGCCACTTAGAAGAACTAATCCTCGTCAAACACGCCAGAAGTGGAGCAAAAATATCCTTACCGTAGAGAGGTTTGTTGTTTTATTGTTCATTTTTCATTCCTTTAAGAAACACAGTCACCAGCATCTATGCTAATCACTGCATGAGCAGTCACTTCCTGCTGACATCTCACTGTTAGCTCCTTACTCTTCCTGCTTTAAAGGACTCTGATTGGACTGTGCCACTTTGGACTGCTTACAGTCATTGTAGTTTGGAGCTTGGCGAGAAGGATCTGTCTGACTACAGACCACTAATGCTGCGTTTACATGGTGCCGAAAACGGTCAAATCTGTGACATTTTCGTTGTGTTTTGGCCGTGCGTTTAGATGAGATCGCGTTGCATTTCCATCTAAAATGGAAACTTTTGAAACCAGGCTCCAGAGTGGAAAGATTTGAATCCGCTCTCCATTCAGCTACATGTAAACCCGTATCAGAGCGTTTTAGGGTGAAACGCTGACATTACCGCATGCGCAGTACTCTTTCACATGAAGGCTGCATGCGCCTACCAGGAACAACAACCGCTTTGTCCGTCTGCCGAGTAACGTGTGAGCCTCTTACCGTGCTCGGTTTGTTATCCAGATTAAACTATCGAGACAGATTTGTTGTCCGAATTGATTTGTTGTCCAGAAAAGAAACTCCTGCGTCTTTGTGCGTCTATTCACCATTGTTGTTTGTGAAAGTTTTTCTTCTTCGTTCGTGTGTTGTAGCAGCGCTGCCTCTCTGCAGACCTACACCGCCATCTACTGAACCGGCATGCATACTACAGCGGATTAACTCGTCTCCGAGCGTCGTCGTCTGAACGCAGAAGAATTCTAAAACGCAAAGGACAAATCTTTGCGTCTTTAAGTCAGGAGTATCTATGTAAACACAGCCTAAATCAAGCTAATCCATCTGCACTGCAAGGTTAGTCAGCTGTGCTTGTGTAAAAACTGTTCAGTTCCCTTACTGTTAGAACACAGTGGGTCTCAGTCTTTTTTTATTTGGAGTTTGTTTGTCGTGAGAAAAGGAGCTGACTTGCAGTTTAAGGTTTAATAAACGTGAAAACTTCTTCAAACAACTGCTGATGTATAATCATGGCAAAGATCCAACATAAAGTGCAAGAACAGTTTGTTATGCAGATATAAACTGTTCTTGCACTTCATGTTGGATCTTTGCACTTTGTTGACAGAAATGTACAGAAATCAGTAGTTTAATAGTTCCATTCTATAACAGTGATGTCTTCATAAATCTAAATAGTCTGAATCCATCTCCATTTTCCTCTTGTTCATATCTGGATGGTATTCTGTTTTTTTTATTATTATTATAATTTTAATACAGCATTATTTAGTATCTTTTGTGCTACTATTTAAATCCATTTTTATTTTTATACCTCTACCTGGCATTCGTTGTGGACAGCAGAGTAGAGATTTCATTGTGCAGGGAAACATGTGTCTCAATGAGCAAATGACAATAAACACTTGAATCTTGAATCCTGAATTGCTCGTGAAAATGATTAAAAATTGAACACCAACCTTTTTAAGATGAAAAAGAGAAAAGATAATAAATTGTGTAAAATTTCCTGATAAATATTTTTAATTATCTAATGAATAAAATATCTCTTAATGATATTGTTGTAATGATAATGAGACTGACATGCAGTTTGTTAGAGCAGCTACAGCTAAGCAGAACTTTTTTGTCCCACAAGAAATTTGGACCAAAATGGAGCCTATTCCTCCTCTTCACACATTTTGGTCTAAATGTTACTGTTCCCGTCTGAACTGACCAAACTTGGGTTCATTATGCAACTATGTCAAAAGAAAACAAGCTACAGGTGTACAAACACCCTGCTTTACTGGATTGTTGGAAAAATGTGGTAATCAGGTGGATACAGACAGAACTGAACTTGGTGCAGAGACATGAGCGTGTGTGTTTGTGCACGCACTGATGAAGGAAATGATAAATTCTGGACCACTGCCATGACAGACGTACCGATAAATGCGTTAGCGATGGTTATCTTAAGCCACATCCTGTCTCGCACCTCCAAGCCCGACTCTGGGCAGGCCATCGCCTTAGCAACTGTTGCCATGTCGCTGTGGATGGAGAGGTGGAAGTCATCGAATCCTGGGAAAGATCAGAGCAGACACATTCGAGTTACCTAAGGAGCTGAACCACATCCTCCTTAAAGAGCTGGAACAGAGATTTTGCCTCAGCATTATGTACGTGTGCACCTCTGAGTCCTCTCTCCAGGGGTTTCAAATAATAGTCAAGAGTGAAGTGTTGTTCTTTTTCCTTCCTAACAAAGTTTATCGCTGGCACAGCTAAGTGTTTTTTACTAAATTTAGACAAGAACAAAAATGTTGGTCTGTTAAAGAATTTACCTCAGAAAATATTTGGTTTCCTGTGGTCTGGGCTGTAATTTGACTTGTGAGCAGTCCTGATCATGATTTAGACTGATTATTGTTTGGATTGGACAACATCAGAGCTGTTCCCCAAAACGCTCCTGATCATTATAAAGTAAATGTCCTCCCTAGTTAAGTTATAGTCTTACACAGTGCCTTGTAAAGCTTGACATTTAAAAAACAATAGCATCAATTGTGTCTGGCATTGTAATTCACTTTTCAATACCCTCAATCCTCCTACCCCTGCTTTTAGTAATTTCCTAAATTTCCCCACAATGAAACATTAAAACTGTGTGGGCATTTTCTGGACGATTTTTCTTACTAACAAAATGCTGAGAACACCTTAAATCTCACAAATCACATAAATGTAACTTCCCTTCAAGGTTCAGAGTAGATGATAGCACACATTCACAGCAGTCACACCCTCTATGCAAATACAGACCTTTCAAACTGCTGCATCCCATCATGCCCTCTTAGCAACGGCCTTTACCTTTGAACAGTTGAACCCTCCCTCTCTTCCATAGTTTCAATCCTGTTTGAAGGCTGAGCACTGTGTTGAATACAAGTCAGCCTCATATTTAGATTAAAAAATGCTGAACATGCCTCTCACGGCACTCAAGGTTACCTCCAATTGCAGACACAACATAACGTAACAGGGGACAAAACTCTGATCTCACAACAGGAACCTGGCATACTGCACTTCAAGATCTCTTATTGATCTTTTAACCTACTAATCTATCATTATAATTTGTGCTGCATTTTATTCTAAACTTAACTGTTAAATATTATCATGTACTGTCTTGTGTGGTTGTTGATGTCCTATGTAGTTTTTCTATTTATTCTCTCTGTTCAAGACAAATTCCCTTAGGGCAGAGATCACCAACTGGCGGCCGGGGGGCCACATCAGGCCCCTCAGAGCTTTCAATCTGGCCCCCTGACTATTATCTTACAGTAGAGGATTTGGGCCACTGCAAAGGAAGTTTTTGAGTAGAGTTAGCTTTTTCTTTGACTGTGAAAAATTGACAATATATGCAATGTTTTTTTTTTTTAATGTATATTTTTGGGCATTTTGTGCCTTTATTGATAGGAGAGAGACAGTGGATAGGCTTGTGAAAGGGGGTGAGAGAGTAGGGGAAGACACTCTGCAAACTGATCACAGGTGGGATTCGAACCCGGACCGGCAGAAGCATGTACATGGGGTGCTAACCACTCCACCAAACCAGCACCCCATATGCAATGTTGAGTATGGATTAATTCTCAAAATTCTTGCTTTTGTCCTCATAATTTCTGCTTGAATTTCAGAGTTCTGTTTTTTCTGCATAATTCTAAATTTGATCTCAGAATTCTGAGTTTTCCCCCCACAATCCTAAAACTGATCTCAGAATTAAAACATTTCCTTCCAGAATTCTGACTTTTTACAGACCTAAAAACAACTTCAACCTTAAATATTCTTTTCTTTTTTTAAGTTTTTGTTTGCCCTTTTGGTCTTTCGCATTACTAAACACGATGAAATGTGCAGAGTAAAAATGTTTTTGGTTAAAGGACAGCCTTTCGTCATTTAATACCCTCAACTATAAATGAAACCCCATGTGGCTGCTTCAGGACTGGTGGACCAAATCACTTCATTATAATTGTTTTTAAAGGTGCGACATTACCGGCAACATTAGGACTCTGCTACCCATGAGCAAGTGCGGCGACTGTCGTAATGCTGCGCTCCAGTAACCTTGGAACTGGGAATGACATCATCTCCGACTAATCCGTGTTCCAGTTGAAGTTGGAAAAAAACATGCCGATCTACCAGGCTATTGTTTAGCTGTTGTTAGCTTGGGGGTGGCGAGGTTTCGCTGAGTTCCCAGTAGGAAATTCCGACTTCGGGGGGCGTTCCAGTTGTAGTTTCCTACTCGGAACCCGGAAATTCCTACTTCCGACTACAACTGGAACGCACCAAAAGACCCGAGCCAAAGCATGCCTTTGTTGTGATGCTAATAAAGCATGCAGCTCGGACCTTCCTCCGAACTCTGCATTGCTTTTACAACTTCTTTTTTCAACAACTTACAGGATGCAAGGTGACGAGGTAATGCATCTCTTTGTAGTTACGTAGCGGTAGTGTCTGATGTGTGACAACAAGCAATTGTTGGAAAACTTAGTATCGTAGTTTTGTAGCCGGCTTATACCGCTACTTACAGCATGGTGCTCTAAGACATGTTGAATAATAAAAATATGCTCCAGTTTTAATTGTCTTGTTCCTGAAGTTGAGTATCCAGGCCAGTCCAGTCCTGTTCGACCTGACCGCGAAGCTAAGGAATAGCATTTATAGATAACCTATTTTGATGCTATAAAACTCATCTTAAAGTGTGTATTTCGATCAGGCATATATCTAAAAGTGAGACTTTTTTGTAATTGCTTAGAAACTCCTCACAGTCCCTTTAATTATTATTAGTGTTTTCTTAAATCTGGCTCCCAGAGCATATGCCAAGGAAAAAAACTGGCCCTTGTATATATGCAGTTGATGATCCCTGCCTCAGGGGCAATAAAGGTTCAATTCATTCATTCAATACACTTGTAATCAAAACCTTAAAACCAGGTGAAAAATGGCAAAAACTTGCATTTTGCAATGTTGGATCTTAAGAAGGTTCAAAGTAGAGCTTCAAAATGCAAAAAGAACAAATGGGTGCCAGAGATGACACATTTTGAGCAAGTTATTAAAAACATATTAAATTGAATTGGGCTGTTCATCAGATGATAAAAAGTTTCAGACCACAGTTTGAAAATAACCCCAAAACAGTAATAAAAGTGTCAAAATGGACTCAGTAATAAAGCTCCATTGTTCCATTGAAGAAAAAAACACCCAAGATCATGATGTCTTCCCTTCTGCTGTGCCACGTAGGAAAACATCTCAGGTTGAACCTCCTTGTCATGCCAGTAACGGTGGGAGCCATCAGGACTGTCTAGGTTCAATTTTTCTCATCAGAGACTAAAGCTTTCTTCCACTTTTTAATGTCCACAATTGGCGCTTCCTTGCAAAGTCTTTTCAGGGCATTAAAGGAAATGTGGTCATAGAAGAGGCTCTTTATTTCTTAAGTCCTTCCCTTGTAGATGCTGTCTGATTGTCATTGGGCTGCAGTCAGCACCAGTTAGAACCTTAATTTGGGTCGAGAATCGTCCTGTGCCTTGACAGACAGCCAAGTGGATCCCCCACCTCCCACTGGTGAAATATTTTGGGTCCTTTGAAAACTAAAAATGACAACATTCCTAACATATTTAAAGACAGGACGCTTTTTTGACTTTCCATCAGGAGGTCATGACAATGTGAATACCTGACAGAAAAAGACAAAAGATCTACAACTTTGGAAAGATTTTGTCTTTTAAAAGGTTGTGGTCTTAAACTTTTGATTAGCTGACAAAAGCATGTTTCAATAAGCTGCACGCTCAAATTTTCTGTCTCTCGTTCCCCTTTCTTCTGTTTGCATTTTGAAGCTCTTCTTACATTTTTAAGAAAAAAAAAAGAAAATTCTTGCAATTTTTCTGGTTGTTAGATTTTGAGTGTATGTCGAAAGATGAACAAAAACATTAAGTAATCAGTAAGTAATCTGACTAAAGACTAAACAATCAGACTGAGTATACCAGTTAAATAATGAAGGGTTTTGAGGCAGGATTTAAAAACTGAAGAGAGTCGCTGTTTTGGGTGTCTGATGTGAGGGAGGTTTTTTACTTTGCAGACTCTGCCCAAGTTTTTTTTATAAATAAATCAAGGTAAAATGGGCTTACACACATATTCTTTTGCAAAATACTCTTCAAAAAGTATCCTCTTATTGTTTTAACATTATTTTTTAGCCAAATTATGTGAGACTTTACACGGACATGGTAAGGGCACAATCAAAACAGTCACCACAAATCAGAAAGGAAAAAAAATAATTTCATTTTGAAAGGTTTTTACCTTTAAAATATTTTGGCTGAGTGATTTGCGTTTTATGTTTACTTATTTGTGCAGCTATAATGCACTTCACATCAGAGTTAGCCAGGCATCAGATTGCCCTAAATGCAGCTGCCTTTCTTTTAACAAGTACTAAAAAACCCGCAACATATCACCCCCATCCTGGCCTTCCTGCACTGGCTGCCTGTTCCTTTAAAATTCAACTCTGATTTTTAAAATGTCTACACCCAGTCCAGATCTTTGAAGTCTGCAAAACAGCTTCTTGTCATCCCTAATGGCAGGATAAAAACCCAAGGTGATCAGGCCTTTTTTATTATGGCCCTTAATGATGGGACAACTTAACTCCTGAAATCAATCTGGACCCCACTCTGCTTCTTTTAAGAACTTACTAAAACCTATTTTTAATTGGCGGTTTTTAAGTTTGCATTAAAGTTGTGTGATCTCTGTCTCTGCCCTTAAGTTTTCAATTTTCAACTGTCTTCCATTTCAACTGTTTTCATGGGTTTTATGTGTGTTAACTAGTTGAGTTTACCAAGCCTTTATGTTTTTAAGTTGTTATCATTGTTTGGTGTTGTTTCAATTATTTATTTCTATTAATTTAATTATATTTCTGACTGCAGCCACTGTGCAACACTGGTAAACTCCACTGCTTTTTTAAATTGTGCTTTACAAAAAGAGTGGTTTTGATTGAACTAACATCTCATGGACATGACCATGATTTTCTTTATATTTAGTGTTTATGAATAAGGCCTGCATACTACTAAGAAAATATACAGTGTGCAATAACACTGTTCAGTATTGCAATTTATAAACAAACCTATGTGATGTAAGCTCATGAAATGAAAAACGGCGGCTGACATCCGTATAATGGTAGCACATGGGGCATGTATAGCGCCGCTCCTAAAACTGAATTAATCGTCTAAAAACTCATTAGTTTCACCAAAATTTCATCATAGTCCGCTTGGGCTACTCCTTACAGTCAGTGTCGCTCCAGACATGTTTTGTGACTGTGCTGACCTCTGAACTGAAGAAGGTTTGCCTCCGCGCATGCGCAGTACAGCTCATTGCTTCAGGGGAAGACCGCCGGCTACACAACGACTTTCTTCTTCCAGTTTTGTGCAAAATGGACGAATATCTATCGGATGAAGATGTTGTGGAGGAGAACTTTGAATATGATGGATATCCTTACAGTTTCGAGCCAGAGTTTACAGATGAGGAGCTCATCGAAAGGAGGACGCGTACTGCACATGCGTGGAGGCAAACATTCTTCTTCAGTTCAGAGGTCAGCACAGCCACGAAAACATGTCTGGAGCGACACAGACTGTAATGGAGGAGTAGTGTGAGTGGACCGTGATGAAATATTGGTGAAACTAATGAGTTTTTGGACGATTAATGCAGTTTTAGGAGCGGCGCTATACATGCCCCGTGTGCTACCATTATATGGATGTCCGCCACTCGTTTTGGATCTAAATATCTCCCGAAGCACTGTTTGGATCAGGAAAGCCTTCTGGGTGAGTATATTGTTCTACTTCATTCTATAAACAATGTGAAAGCTGTAGAAACCAAACTTATCTTTTAATAAAGTACAATAAATTAACAATATGAAAATAGCACATTAGCTGAAACTCAGTGTGTATAGCTTTATGTTTTGTACAACTCTTGTAGCTGCACCATGTTATTTTTCCAGAATCTTTTTCTCAAGCGAATTAGCTCAACTTGAAAAAGAGTCTTAACAAGGGTCTCAAATCTGCTTTTCAGTTTTGAAGTTATTGCTGTGTTTTCCATGATGTCGCAATAAATCACATTTTTTAGAGGGGATCTCTGAAAGAGTCAATCATACCAATACTGTCAAGAATGTGTGTCAAATAAGTGGTACTTGTCCTTAAGAAGGAGAAGAAACTCATCAGTGTTTTTCCCAAAATTACAGGGGAGACCAAGGTTGTGAGTTATGGCTTTGTTTTGACAAGAATTATTGAGCAGATGGAAGTTGTGGGGCTGAACGCAGAAAACTGGAACAGAGAGTCGTCCCAGGAATGCAGTAAAAGGGCAGGGCCACACAAAACAGAGATTCACTAACAAGTCTCAGGGACATACTGATATTACTCTGTATCAGGATGTTTGAAGGTGAGGCCCTCAACAGGGAGATATGGGTTCCGAACTTGAATAAATATAAATCCTGGTGCACAGTATGGCTTGTTTAAAAAGCTTTGGTGGTTTTATCAGTTGACGCTCATTCAAAGAGTCAACAGAAAACAACCCATGAAATAAGAGTAATAAATGGACAAAAGAAACTTGTGTTAAATCTTGTCAGGTTCAAACTTTTATGGCAAAAAGCCCTAACAGCAGGGGGCAATATGACTCACGTTCAGTCTCCGGTATGGAGCTGCTGATGGAGGAGCTGGTGGAGGTGACGGTACTCATTGAGGGGCTCATTCCATACGCAGGGTAAACCCCAGTCATAGCTGCAGTGTGGGACACCCACGCAGCAGGGTCAATGGGCCGGATGGGCTCGCCTGTTCGATGAAAGACATGTTACATCGTCAGAGTCGGTCCATTTAAAGCCTGAGTAAGACACAGGAACTAGAATAGAATAGAATCGTTCTTTATTGTCACTATTCAAACAAGTCAGGCAACAGAGTTTGTACAGTGAAGCATTGTTTGGTATCCTCTGTGGCAGCTTAAAAGAGCAGTAGACATATGAAGTAGACAAAGTTATAAAAAGAAATTAAATAAAAACAACAACATGATCTTTTTTAATGTACATCAAGGCATTTAGAAGTATTGAAAGTGGCTGTGCAAAATTGTCCAGAGCATGCACACGGAGGTCAAAAGGGCTGCTGCATTGGTCGGGAATTGAAACTAAAGGAAGAATCAGAAAAAGACTTACTTCTGGGTAGAGCAAAGCAGCTTCGAGGGTTGGGGTCCCAACACTTTGCCACCGTCAGAGTAATGGGGCTGTCCATAAACACAGAAACAATACATGAATAGGTATCTTAATTTTCTCTCCTTGGTCTATGACTTTTTCCATACCCTCTAGGTGGAACATTTATGCAATGTAGCATGCTGCTTACCCTGGTTTGTGCACAATGTCCCTCAGAACTCGAACTGCATCGTCGTTGCTCATGTTCTCAAAGTTAATGTCGTTTACCTGCAGTGATGAATAGATAATAAATCATCAGTCAAGTTGCAAACATGTATATATTATGTAATTAGATAGGTCTCTTAATGAAAGCTCTTAAAGTGCATATAGTGGCCTCTTCAGTTGGTAAACTGTGGGATTGGCCATCATCATTATACAGTACAGAGCTTTACTGAAACTGAGTTTTGTTTTTTGTTTTTTTCAGAATACATTTAAAATGATCAGTAAACCAAAGTAAAAGCCGACTACCACACCCTGGCTTATGCCTTACTTATCATATAGATGAAATACTGTCAAACAAGACCACAGCAGACCCTCAGCTTCCCCTTTGGTCTGACTTTGAACTCTTCAACTCTGGGCACAGATACAGAAAGCCCAGGATGAGGACTAAAGAGGCATCACTTTGTGTCACAGACTGCTACATAAGCTCTGATCACTCAGTATGAGCACAGCACACTGCAGTTGTAATTGTAGTTTTTTTTTTTATCACTGACAAGACTTTATCTGAATTACTATAACAGTCAAGTAACACCAAGTCAGACTGTTACAACACACGGCTTGTTTCCTTAAGCAGAAGAAGGTAGTAGGGCTGGGTATCTATTCAGATTTTCTGGATTGATTCGATTCGATATTACAAAGTCTCAAATCAATTCACGATTCAATTCGATATTTATTCAGTCTGGGATATCTTAGTTAAAATAGTGCTGTAAATTTAAAAAGTGACCTTTTGACCTGGTACATCATTAAAAATTGTTCTAACATTAAGAACTAAACTCAAAGCAATTACATTAATCATATTTTAATGATATGCATTAATGCATATTCTGCATATTACTTTTTTTTGTCCAACTTGTATTTTCCTTTGTACTTGTTAAATCTAAAATACTGTACATCCAAACATCAGCTTTTAAACTTGCCAGTGGTGCCCATATAGTGCTTCCACCATGTTTGTTTGCAGTAACATCTCATGAGATCTTGTTCAGTAGAAAACAACGCTAAACGCTGATCACACGAGACTAGCAGGGTTGATACCACAGGCTGCTTCTCTGCACATCCAAAGAGGAAAAAACTACCCAAGTTAAAAGATCGATCTTTGGATTTTATGGATTGATTATGAACCAGTTAAAGGAAAATCGATTTAAATCGATTAAATCAATTTTTTTAACCCAGCCCTAGAAGGTAGAGTGTTTTGAGAGCATGAAGCTTAAAGTCAAGGCAGTCTGAGCAGAGAGCTGGGGTTCAAGTTTGCCTTTTGCCTTCAGATTGATGTTATTTTCATTTACCTGCTACATGGCAGGTAGGATGAACAAACTGCCCAAACACTGAACATGTGATAACACATGTCATGGTGAAGAATGTTAATTTCCAATCTCATATGTGTGCCCTCTGTTTATGGATGCATATTAACAAATTAAATGAACAAATGAAGTCAAACTTGATTTATACAGTGACTTTTTTTTAATTACGAAAAGGTTAAGCTCTCACCAGAAATCTGGATGGAAATCAAAACCAATACCAGTTCAGAATCAATAAAACCTGGCCTCAAGGAACCATTATCATTTGTCTTTTGGCTTTACAACTTCCTTATGAATTCCTTCCATTTTCCTCTACATGCCTTGCAAATTGAAGCGGCCATGCTCTCAGTCAGTATAATTGACAACAGAAAGTCAAAGATGTGATCATGGCAGACATGATACAGAGGTGGTTAAAACTGTGGCCTTTTTTCACAGAATTATGCTAATTGCACGACGTCCAGTGTTTCTTTTTGGTGCAATTTCAAACTAAGTGAAAAAAACAGCTAAATGCAGAAGTGTTTGTCTATTCAAGCATTAAATAACAGAAGAGTCATGTGTTAGACTCTGAAAGCCTGTGTGGTCCATTTTTTCACATAGATAATCCACTGGAATCAACGAGGGAATCAATAAAGAATCATACAAATAAGCAGAATTTACAACGGTATTGGGAACAATACAATCTTATCAATATCCATCCTATACCATAAGATACATGTCAGTGGGATGTACCAAATAACCACAGTGGTTCAATTTGCAGTGCCACATGCTTTAAGGCAGGCAGCGCAAGCTAACATAATACAAATTTTAAATATGTCTGTACTTAAATTCCTTGTCACATATTTTTAGTATGGCCAGGAATTTTATATCATTCTGTCTATGTTCTGTATAGATCTCTATTTAACTGCATGATGTTTTTTTATTGTAATTCTCCATTTGAAACATGCACTGAATCATAATTTATGTTCATGCACATGGTTTTCTTGTCATTAACACAAGTTCTTTATGAAAAACAAACTAAATGGCCATACATGACATTGTCTTAAACTTGAAATAAAATGACTGCATTATTTATCTTATATTTTCAGCCTGATGTGTCTCTGCCTCTTGTTTCATGCTAATGTGCACACACCTGTAACAGCATGTCTCCTGGCTCTATGCGTCCGTCTGCCGCCACAGCTCCTCCCTTCATGATGGAGCCGATGTAGATCCCTCCATCTCCCCTCTCATTACTCTGACCCACTATACTGATGCCCAAAAAGTTGTACTTTTCTGTTGGGAAAAGAGGAACACAATCAAATAAAAATTAAAAACAAAAGTAAATTAGGACTAGAATCAATGTGGAAACATTTGTTCACATCTGCTCAACATCCTCTCCTCTGTCAGGAGTAGAAAGCAGCTTTATTAAAAAAAAAAAACACTCTATTCATCCAAACATGTGTAAATATTTTGTGTGCAGCTCACATGACACTCACCCATGTTGAGGGTGACAGTGATGATGTTTAGAGACATGGTGGAGTCGGTGATGCTGCTGAAAGACGAGGACTGGGGGAGGAACAATGACAATTGTGAAAATAAAATGAATAAAAGATAAGAAAAGCAATCACATTTGTCAGATTAGTGTTGTGTCTCACCCTGTCCATGTTGGAGGCCTTAGGTTTTCGTCGGCGACGTCGGTGTCGTCTCATTAGTCGTGAGGAGCTCTGCTCAGTGGAACTGCTAAATCTGGACACAAGAAAAGAATATTACAGTTTTATAAACTACATATAAACTACATAAACACAAAGACTAATTTGACTAATGACTAAACACATGAGCCATTAGTCCCTCAGGGGACAAACTGCTTTATTTTCTTCTTCTTTTATTTTAATTTTACATGTTTTTTTTAATTATTTTTTATATTTACATAGGTACTTGTATGTGGAGCTGCATTTGTATAATTTTTCCCTTGAAATGATATTAAATATATCATCAACCTGAACATTTTTGTTATCATCCCCCTTATATATGTTATTACGCTACTTATACATACAGTATGTATAAGTATCTATGTACCATTGGAATTTTGTGCTCATATGGACTTGAGGTCTATTGGCTTTTCTTTTTTTTTAACTGCAATAAGATTTATTGGTGAAAAAGGAAATACAAGTGTTTATTTGAATGTGTTTACTTAAACTCAGTAAAAGGAAGTTGTAAACAGTAAGCCTATGCAAAAAACTGTCTATCATACTCAATGCCAATACATGTACCATATAAAAGTACTCGGAGAGCGCAGACCTCCGCCAGCACCACAGTCCTCACCCATATTGTGATTTTCACCATAAATATTACTCCTACCTTTATTTCATCTAAATATTTAGATTCCCTGACCATGAAAACATACCATTAGCAATTGGATTCATACTGATATATATTTTTGTTCAGTTGTTATTCATGAAAATCACATTTTTCATCATGGCGGTTTTCTTCTGGATCTACTTCCAAAGTTTCTGAAGATACAACAAATCCAATTGAACACTCCAGATTCCACAGTATCTTGGCTATATTTTTTGGCATTTGTTGCAAGTCTATGCCTTTTTCTGTTCCCTTGCTATGATGAAAATTCCAAGGACATCCAAATTTTCTTGTTCTGGATCAAAGAATCTGGGATTTTGACGAGATCCAGATCAGTCTTTGATATCTTGTAGAGCCAGCCGAAAACTTGTCCTGTATTTTTTTTCCAAATGCCCTGACTATTTTTGGTGGATTAATATCCACAAATGCTGAAAATGCTCCTATCTCGCAATCTTAAAGAATCTTTAAAAAAATTCCAGGATACAGATGGTGATCCGGATCACTTCCAAAATCTAATCATTTGTTCCTTGTCCCAGTTTGGACATTTCCTGAAAATTTCTTTGAAATCTGTCCAGAACTTTTTGAGTTATGTTGTGAACAGAGAAACAAACAAACAAAAAAACAAACAGACTAACAGACAAACAGGTTTATGTCTAGCACTTTCAAAACCTTGTAAACCACCTTGAACTTCAGCATTTTCGAGTATTTCACACTCTGAACTCTGTAAACATAACCTGGACAAAAAAAGATGATACTCTCACATGTAACTTGACAAAACACCAAATTAAATCCCTACAGTTAAAGACATAATAATAAGAGACTCTTGCAATGGTTAGGTAATAAAAAAGCTGCTTGCTGGAAGTCAGGACCACCTAAGACTGTTATTAAAACCTCATAAAACACAAAAAATTACAGTTACAGCCTGACTGAATGATTGAAAAGGTCTGTTTAGGGAATATGGTAATGCTATACTGGACTTAAGAGGAACTCTTAAAAAGGTGAAGCTCATATCCAGATTAAGCAGAGCTGTTACGACAGGAAAAACATCCTGTGAGGAGCCTGAAGACACACAACAGCAGACCTTTCAATGGTCTGCAGATAATTTATTGGATTCAGGGGGGTAACCGCATAAACCACCAGACTATAAAACTGCACTGCTCTGCCAAGAAAACACCAACTCAAAAAACAGACTCCTTACTCCTGGTGGATCTTTCAAAATTACTTTGAGGGGAACTTTTCTCATGAGCAAACAACTCAACAGTTTGGCTGAACATCTGACCTGCTGGTGGCATCATCGTCCTCCGAATCAAAGCAGGAAGTGGACTCCAGCTCGCTGCTCATGAAGGATGAACAGCTGTCGTACTCTGGGCCTCCGCGTCCCATTGGTCGAGATGAAAATCCATTCTGCCTTCCACCTACAGAGTGACAGCGTAAAGATTAGGAGGACTCAAGAATATTTGTGTTTTTAAGATCATGGTCAGTCCTGGTTGTTCTAGGATAGCAAGATGATTTTACTTATTTATTTGAGATTTCAGCCTGTTCTGTATTTTATCTTAAGATGTTTTCCCAATTCTTTTAAATAATTTGGTTAATTCTTTTAATTCTAAAGCTTGTTTCACATCCAAACAGAACAGCTTTCAGGCACGCTACACAATAAAACAGCGGGCTTGCCAGTGCGACTGGTCAGATGTTTGCCGCCACTGAGAGATGAGTTGACCTAATTTCTTTGATTGTTTTGTGCTTCTGAAAGTCCACATACAAGATAAATAGGTCATACTGAAGATAATTGTGTTTCTACATTTGCGGTATCTGCTCTGCTCTGTTCTACTTACCTCTAGATGGCTTGTACCACCCACTTCATTTTTAATTACAGCATAGATTTTGACTTTGTATCTCTTCACGGCAGGTGGGGCTGGTCAAAGCATGGCTGAGCCAATGGCTGTTATATCCTTGCAACGATAAATGAGGAAAGAGAGGCGATAGAGCTGCCAGCCCTCCTGAGTTTATGGCTTTTTGTAACAATGAGAAGACAAACTTTGTTCTAAAGATGGCTGCCAGCAGCAGAACAACAAACTATTAAAGCTGAGGGTAGCTTGGGAAGCCATACAGCATTACAGAGCAGACAACAGGATGATTTTTGTCTTCCTGCCGAATATCCTTGACTTTTTGTGGCAATACTCTATCTACTTAATTGTTAGCAGTGTCTCTACATCAACAATTTAGTCTCCGTTTGGCTCACTTGGAACTCCACTGAAAGTGACACAAAAATCTGTGCCAGGTACGAGGTACAATCTCTAATGGAAACAAAAACAAGCAAGTAAAATCCAGTCAAGTCGAGTTGACACCACATACTAAGAAAGCCTCTTCAGAACTCATTAGCTGAAACAGGGAAAAGGATTCTTAACAGTGTGACAGCGTGTTTTTTGAGCATCCATATGCTAATGATAGCATAACATAATATTTAAGTCACGGTACTGTAAAGGCGTCTACACCAGCCTCTGCCTTAGCCTACAAACATAACTACAAGGGTAACAGCTTTTCATTTTCCTTTATTTGCAACTTATTGTGCAAACTACTAAATGTATGAAAAGCACTCCCTATTCTACTATATAAGCAATGATATGATTTGTACTTGAACAAGAAAAAAACCGCTGACCTTTTCAGCAAATTTGGAAAACAAAAACTGCATTCAGCAAACATTTTCTAACCATGGTCATTAGTGTGTTTCCGTCGTGGCCTCTCCCGCTCTCGTCTTTGCGACACTATGGAGCCGGTCTCTGTGTTGTTGTCCAAACTGTCCCGACCACTCGCTGCCTTCCCACTACAACCAAAAATGACACCAAAGTTAGTGGGGTTTTCCCTTTTTGCTTTTATTGACAGTGAAGAGACAGTAAATAGATTTAGAAAGAGGTGAAAGAGAGCAGGGGGAGACATGGGGTTCAAGCCCAGGCAGCCCACACAAGGCAGAAAACTTCATACACAATAAATGCATGGCTGCTACCCACTCCACAAAAACCAATAGCCCCACCAACATCAGTGTTAAGAGAGGGAAAAATTCAGTGCTTGTTGGAGAGACCCACCACCATTTCGACAAGAAACTGTGAAGCAAATGAAAAAACCCCAGACAAATAAAAATATTTAATATAAAACAGCTGTCATTTGGACCTTAGATGAAGAAACAACACAAAGCTGAATTTGACTGATAACAAAAGTGTTTCTAAAGCAGGTCATCACAGAGGCCGTGGGAGGACATGTATGCAAAATAATCAGTTTTTCTCCATTTCTGGTCATAACAAATGCATTTTTTCAAGATTATTTAAGAATTAGCAATTAAATGTATCTTGATATCCCAAGAGGACAAAATAGAAATGAAGGGATCATGAGGAAAGAACCAAAATGTACTTGTAGTGACAGCATGGAGTAAAAATAACTTTTTTTTCACAGGCTTTTTAGTAACATATTTTTCCACCACTCACTGAATTAAGATCTACCTACCACTTTTGGGACCTGTCCCACCAGTTATGGACCACTGATCTAAAGAATACAGAAAAGTATCCTCTATATAAAAGAGATTACAAGCAATTTCCAAAGGGAAGTAAGAATGCAAAAAGGCCACAAATGTTCAACGCCGAACACTTTTTTAAAGGTAAAACAAAATTGTATATTTCTATTTCTCTTTGGTAAAAGTCTGACAGGATCAGACAGAAACTGAATAGATCTTAAATTTTCAGGTGGAATAAAACAAAATGTTCTGCAGGATTGTGTAAAATATAACGCTTTAATGTAGTGCATTTAACTGAGGGTTAAATTCAATTCACAGTCACTTAACATTGTATTTTTTGGTAATAAGTACCTTTGTTATGACCACCTTATTGCTTGATCTCCAATATTGTAAATATTTAACAAATTGACCTTTTCTCCCGCTTTGCAATAAAAATTGTAATAACTCTATGTAATTTAAAAAAAAGCAAACCTAAAAAGCATGCAACATGAGGTACAAGAAGTGGAGTCGGTTTTTCCTGACTAATTCAATCTGCTTTATTTTCATCATGGAAAACTCCCAAACCACAACATTTTAAATAAAAGTTTGTTTCTGCAGAGCAGTCACAAGGTGTCACATTTTTCCCATTTAATTTGCTGCTTCCTCTGCGACTCAGACTATTAACACACACACACAAGAGGACTCAAGATCCAATGCTTGCATAGCATCTCTCTCTTCTACAGACTTACAAAATATACTAAAAGAAGCAGTAACAGAGATCCACTATGGGTATTTCTTGAAAATACTGACTGATATGAAGGTGGTCTTGAGTCCCCGATGCCCCCGGTCCTCTCCAAAGGGGGTGCCGCCTCCAGACTATCTGCCACTGAGCCTGCATCTGTGTGGGCCCCATCTCCAGAGACCAGCTGTCAACAGATGGAGAATCAGGTCAGACAGAGGGATGAGACAAACACTGGAGAGCAAAGAAAAACTGAAAGAAGTAGAACAAGTGAGCAGCAGGCCCACGTCAGAGCACGACTGTGTTTACACTCCACCATGTTCAAGGGGTGGAGGGTAGATCCTGTTTTATTGTCTAAGACGCATGGTGTGCCAGCAAATCTAAGAGCAACAATGTCTCCTTGGATAAAACCTTATATAAATATATGTCTATTGTATGTTTAGAAAAAAAATCCTCTTTAAATAGTGGGACTATAAAAAACAGCTGTGGATATAATGAACTGTGAAGACTTGTAAAAAGTCTTGGATAAAACAATGTTCTGGAAAAAGGAGCAATGACTGGAAGTTATGCAGTAACAAGTTTTTATAAAGTAAAGTCAAATATCAGTAGTGTTGGTAAATGTGGAATAAAAATTATAGTAAAAATATCTTGCACACCATGACTTTTTCTTGTTAAGACATACAATAAACAAAATCAGTTATTAATTGAGTCCACGTGGACAAAAGGCAAATGTCACACCGGCACTTGTTTTCAGGCAGCTGTGCAGAGTCAACGTGTTCAAGTAAAGTGACAGAAATTAATGTCAGTGTCAGGCATTAACCTCCTATCTCCAAAACTGCTCCTTTTCAGGAAATTAAATTAATGCTCTACTACTAAAAGAATGAATACTGCATTGTCCTGATCGTAATTTTTCTGTACTTTAATTTGATTTAAACTTTATAAACCCAACTCACACACGGAAGGTGACCAATAGCACTGTTTAATAAAAAAAAAAAAGAGAGAGAAAATTGTAAAAAATGGAGATAGAAGATTTGTGCAATATTTCCAAAAATTGCAGATATTTCCAGATACAATATTCCAAGTGTGCCAGTATGATATATGCAGATAATTGTGTCAAAATATAAAATACTTTATTTTCACTGAATGTTATTGCTTTATAAAAAACACACCAAATTTACAGTCAGACTGTTATATTGTTGCTTGAAGCTTCTAGAAAAGCAAATTTAGATGAGTTATACTTTAATATAATGCACATGTTGTCCTAAAAACTACTCTGTGCTATTTCCATACATATCAGTGTTTGTATAGGCTGGCATAAGCTTTGACATGCCAGCATGTGCCAATATCAGACGGAAAAAAATGCAACATCACACATACTTAATAAAGAATAAAACAAAAGTGCATTTTGGGTGTAACTCTTGGTTTATATGACTCTCTTTTTAATGTTGTATGTGCTGCTTGAGTACACTTTGCAATTTTTCTCTATTGAATCCAAAATGAAATAAAAAATTTCTTCAATTAGTCCAAGAGAACTGAAAATCTTAAGCTGCTTCTGCATCAACATGAGTCAAAAGCACGACCATTATATCCAGGCTCTCTATCAACATGTCAAAATAACATGTGCTGTAAATGAAGCATTGCTTTGCATTATTAGATGAATTCTCTTTTAATGCATCAAATTCAGATAAGTGTAATGTGGTTATTATTACTAACAGTCTTATGTTGCAGATGAATTTAAAACACTTGCCCAGCCTTAATATTAATCATAAAAATACTTGTAAAGAATTTTTAAATATAACATAAGAACAGCCCATGACTGTTTTTCCAAATCATTATTGGACTTTTTATATTTTCCTCATCTACTTCTCGTTTTATTGCAGTGTAGTTTTGAGTCGTTTGGTGTCAAGTTTGTGCTTATAAGAAGAAACTGCATCCAAAGAGCATGGTGTGCATGCAAAAACAAGTCTTCATGCTAACATGTTGTGAAATCAGTGTGAATATCCAAAGCTTTTCGTTGTCCAGTGCAGAGATTTGAGTTTGACTTCATTTGTTCACAGAAGGCACACATTCCTTATGAGCAACACCACATCCATCAAGTTAAAGACACACTAGAACAATTTCTCTGATGTCTTAAGGTTAATTAATCACATTTGTTTTTATTATTGCGTAACATTTTGGAATGGAATGCAAAGTGCCAATGGTTATATCTTCATTGTCCTTTTTAGGGGACTAAAGACAAAACAAATGTTCAGTTTCCTCTAATTTACATCAAAGAGAAAGAGCAAATCCTCTCATTTAAGAGGCTCTTACCACCATATGTTTACCGATTAATCATCTTACACTAAATGTTTTTGACTTGTGTTGGAGAAATTAAGAACACTGAGCAGATACAAAGGCTGAGACAAACTTGTAACCACAGTCAGTGAATTCAAGAGCAGCTAGATGAGTCAGTTACATTTCTGGGGTGGCAGAAGAGTCTAGAAACGTGTGATTAATGCTGCAATCAGAGGGAGTGAGACAGATACACACTTAACTCTACATGGTTTTGGAAACATGTATTTCTTTCCAATATACTTAGAAATATCTCCTTAGCATAGTGACGTTCCTGATAGCACAGTCATGTGAAACTGCCCCAACTTTAAAACATATCAAAAAAAGAGGAAACAGAAATGTTACTGTTGCTGGCTCTTGGTCTGTGGCTTTTCTGTCAAATTAAGAAGATGTGTTTTGTTCAAGAGACATATGCAAGCAGCAGAACAACAAACATCAGCAGTAGAGAACAGTTTAGGAAGTCATACAGCATTACAGAGCCAACAAGAGGGGATGTTTCAGTTTTGTATCTGGCATTCAATACATAATGCTCTTAGAGATGATACTCTGTGTCCATACAACTTCAATAATCAAATTCAGGCCTTTTAAAGACCTTTTGAAGGCTGAAACTAAGGGAAAAAATGGTGGCACTGTAGAGCAAACTGCTGTTAACACTGGTGTGTAGATTTGGTACCAAGATTCATTTTTTATAGATGGCCTGCAAATTGCTGTTTAATTAATTTAAGGTTTAATTTACGTTAAAATGTAACAAGGTGCTGAATACTGATTGGAAAAAGAAGTGATATTAGGAAAGTATGTGCCTGTAGAGAACTTATTATGGTCTACTGAACAAGCATCATGCTGCAGCCACTGTTCTATTTCCCAGTGAATTTTAAAGTAAAATACAAACTGTTAAAGACGGTCTCGAGGAACAACCATTGCATTCTGAGACCTTCAGAGGTAAATACGAGACTTTATAAGAAAAGTGCTCAAAAAGGCTCTTGACTCAATATATAAAAACAAAGATTTTGCAATACAAGAATAGGGATGTTAATTTTAGATGATACTGATACCTATGCCATTATGGATTCTGCTCATTGATCTGAATACTTAGCAATCCCTTCGTTGATTCCTGTGAATTTGCTGTTTGGGCATAAGCTGGCCTACAACAGAGTTTCAGTGGCAACAATGTCAAAAACATATCACAACTTATATTCAGTACTGCGCTTATACCCCTTTCAGCCTGGCCAAAAAACGTGTTTAAATGCAGAAACAATCGGCTCCTGTCAGCAGTTTGAAAGGGTTTGATCTGCATTTCAACCCACTTGCCGATTGTTAGCGATTAACCCGCGTTGAAAAAACGCACTGACCCGCTGATTTTGACTTGAAAGCGATATTAGATAAATGCTCTTGCAAGTAGCTGTTTTTTCTGCTTACTACACATTACACACACAGTTTGTACCAAGTTGTGTACACAGTTAGTCCCATTTCTGATCACCCCCAATTCTTGTCTGCTATGAAAACATTTCTACTTCTTTGTTATGCTAATGTCCTCTGATGAGCGCATGTCGTCCTTGGTTTGCAAGGCATGCAGAACACAGTGGAAGGAATTGGCAAGTGAACTGGTTAGCGAATAGACAAGTGATCTTGATTTCTTGAGGGAGTAACTGTCGATTCTCAACTGGAATAGGTTTTCGATTCCCAGCTCTATATTAGAATATTAAACTTGGTAAAAACTGCACCCTTTAGCTTCGGCTCTATTTATTGCACGTCATATTTCTATCACAATACTTAACAATGTAATTGCAAATCATCTATTTTGTGTTATTGTGAGGGCCTACGGCTGAGTGTATTCATTTGTTTGTCCTGATTTTTCTACTACTGCTTAACTGAGAAGATAACGGCATATTAGTGGGGGTACGTTTATATCAGATGAAAAACATACTTCCAAAATCCAAATCTGTTTGTCAGCTGAAATAATGAAGTACAACAGTGCAGACTGTTAGGGCTGCCCTGTTGTGATGTGTTGATAGTGAGCCAGGCCTTCAGACCCCAGGGAGCCATCAATCACATCATCGAAATAACAGATGAACTGGCGAGAAAATAAATGAGAGTCCTGTAGCAGGATAACTTTTCATTGTACATGGAACATTTCAGCAGCCCCCCAGAGATAACACATAATTCAAACAATCACACACTCACGTATAGAGCCAAACGGGGAAACCAGCTTCTAACCTGGTCCAACTAAATAAATAATCTGTCCAATAAAAAAAGATCATACACGAACCAACGCTGGACAATTCACACATGCTAAACACACTAGGTGATAACACTGTTGATGTCTCTCAAACAAAACTAATAATTACAACCACACTGCGCTGAATTAACCGAGTGCATCAGCCTTTCACATCAAGAAACAGAGCACTCATTCTTTCAACTTTTTCTCCCCCTCTGGGAGATTCAATCTTCTTGTTAGATGACATGCAGTGGGGCTCTTTGTTATGAGGTATTTTCCTCCTATCCTGTGATTTCACTTGCTCTTAATCCAATTTCTATGTCGGCAAAAGAGGAAGAGAGGCTGTGCACGGGGACCAGATGTCTCTTCTGTGGTAGAGACAAGAGTATTATCACTCAGAGCCTTCAAATGAGCCGGTACACGCGAGTACATGTAGATGTTAAAGTTTTTTGGCTTGAGTGTGGGTGGTGGTGTTAAGTTCCAAACTCATTTCAACTGATATCTATACAATATGTGCAATTTAATTTCCAACAAGGTTATATGGCTTTCCAAGAGCTACAAAAAGACACGAGATGTGTAGCACCATAAAAAGTTGCTCTTATGTTCAGCGCTTATCCTTTCAAATTAAAGTAATTTCTCCTAACTGGACAAAAGAATTGCATGTTCAATCCTTAAGCCCAGGTCTAAAACTTCAGCTGTTCAACACACTGAATTTAGGTTGGCTAAATAAAAAAAGGCTCAGGTCTGTCTGGTTGTTTTTCCCTAAACTACATAAATTGACATGCATACGGTGCCGATATAAACATCTGATATCGATGAAGAAATCAGCCGGAATTAACAGTGTTAATCAGGAAGGTAATATATTAAACTTTTGTGGTTAAAAAAAACAAAAAAAAAAAACGTCATTACTAGATGATACATTTTCAGGAGATGGGGTCATTTTTGAGCGGTTATATGAATGTATTTTTTGGGAAATAAACCCTGTGTAATGAACTTTAAATAAAATATGGCCATGAGTCAATGGGCTGATTAATTTCATGGTTGTTCTGAAAACACTTCAACATGTAATACTTTGCTGTAGATATGATATGTACATATTTTTTTATTTGGAAGAGTCCCAAGGATTGATGGACGTTAGAATTAGTTTTATTTATTGTCAAATAAAACAGCTAATATGCAAAAAAAAAAGAAAGAAAAGAACTAAAGGCATACATGCAGACAACACAAATACAACTGATGAAGATGGTTTCAATTAAAGTACAGAAAAAAATATTTTAAAGTCTTATACTGGCTTTTAATTTAGTGAATCCAGTTCAAGGCCTTTTAAGGCTTATCAAGCAGCAGTAGGGACTCCGGGAGAGTTTTAAAACTTAAATAACATAACTCTAAAATCTCTTAACTCTTGAAAATACTTATCCATGACAGAAAGAAATGGGTGTTTGTATGTGTCATGGATCATAATGCAATAATAATATCATCACATTGAAGCAGAGGGCCAGTATGGTTGGGATCCCAAGTCAACAGATGGGGGGCATTATTATACAAGTACACACACTGTTGCCAAATACCGCAGAGATACATTAAAAACATAAACCTGAACAAACAAAAAAGAGTAAACAAAACATAAAATTAATCCAGGATGTATTCTGAACCTACCCATGACACCACACGTCCATTAAAACAGGGCAGCTTGGCGTTGTCATCAGATATTTCCTCCTTTACCACCCTGTAGAGAGAACAAAGCCTGGTTTCAGTAAACCTCAACCAACACAAAAGCACTCACAGGGCAATAAAACCCAAGGCTGGGCAACACTTGTATCAGCCAGGGCAGACAATGACAATCTGAAAAACAAATACACCACTTTATAGAGGATGTACTGCACTTTTTTATACTCTGACACTGTCTATTGTAAATATGCAGTACTGCCTTTAGAAAAATTTAAGAGCTTGTTGAAACTGCACCCTAAAGGTCTGAGGCTAATAACTTGGTGGTTGCAGTGGTGCTGAAAACATGTCTGGAGAATCACAGAAAACAAATAAGTAGTATTTTTATATCTACAGAGCTGTATGAACAACATATGTATGCATTATTTGTGTATCTGTAATATATATTATGTATCGCCATTTAGCAAAAATAATAGACATGACTTTGTTCCATAATGCTCATCCACAGTGCTAGGACTACCATATTTGGTAGTTTTTGTGTTCTCATATCAATGACTGTGGCACTGATACAGAACCTGCACTTTTCTAATGCTGCTTGCAATTTTAATAGGTGTGCAGGATTTACCTGTAATTTTTGATGGATCAGCACTAACAATTCCAACTGGTTAAATAATTTTGGTCATTTTCAAGGCCATGGAACTTTAAAAAGGCATAGTTTGTATCATTTCAAAACACATTGATATTTAAAAAGTAATATGAAAACTCCCCTTAGAGTGTACAGCATTAAAATAAGAAACACTTAGGTAAATTTAATAAACAGGGATGTGAAGTTTCCCTGTGCAACCTGAGAATGCTCCTAACAATTTCACAGAGTGAATTTCCAGAAAAGCTTCCCAGACGGACACACTGTTTCCTTTGGAGAATCAGATGTCAGATGTTACCTAGACAACACATTGTCCCACAGTCAACAGGGGACGGACCAACCTCTGACTACAGACACGATTAGCTGCGCCTTAAAGAGAGGGCTAAAGCAGAGAAGGTTGTGCAGACTTTCTTTGAAAGTCTTTAGGGTAAATATTTTGGCAGCCAGTGTTTGCCCCGGTCCAGCAGGTTGATGGATCTATACTGTAGGTTGGAGCACAGGTTTAAATAGTTTATTTCCAGAATATCCCTTCACTCTCCCCGACATGCATAGCTGCGGGTCTCTCCAAACATGTCTTTCCCACTTGAAAATGTTAAGAAGCTATTGCCCCACCCTTGTTTGCCTCTGGCCAAAAACAACTTTGGAAACCTGGCTGAAATGTTTCAAAAAGTGTTCACTCCTTCTCCTTTTTACTCTGAAGAGGACACTGTCTGGACGGCACATAAAACCTCTAGTTTTCCAGCTATGTTTTAGCACAAAAGGACATGCTCATAAAGCTGCCACAGTGATGAACAGGGCATTCCTGTGTTCAGCTCTGCATTCCTCGGGCTAATAGACAACAACAGCAGGGCCTGCTGCTCCCAATGACTGGCTCAGTGACACTGGTGGTTCGGTTTAACGAGCGACCATGTTTACTGGTGTCTTTCAGCCGAGTGTCTGTGGTCGAACAACAGCTGTTTAAAACTGGAAATACTGAAAGTCATAATTTTCATTACACCCTCCGAATACACGGACGAATGGCGATAATGAAGCCGGAATGCCACGAATAAAACTGGATACAGGAAAATACAGGAAGTAACAAGTCGAGTTAAAATTGGTTTTGAATCTAAAATTTCGAGACTCAGTTGGAAACAGACCTGCTACTGAGTATATCAAATTTACAACGAAAAAGAAAAAGCAATTATAATGACTACAATTCGAAATAAAACTGAAATAATGAAAAGAAATGCATTGACAATTACGACACACTTCTCTTATTTTTTTCTTGACATTAGGACTTTGTCATAGATATATCTATTTTTATTACAAAATGGCAAAAAGCTCATTTTATGTTTTCTTTCTTCTGCTTTGTTGAATACTTCAATTATTATATCAAAATACTCATTTAGATATACCTATCTTCTGAATTAAAACGAGTCCGTCTCCTATAAATTATACATCTTTAATGTTTTCTGTAACCGCGACAACCACATGCACATGAAGCTAACAGTCACCAGGCAGCACGGCCCCCTTTCAAACTGTAACACCAGCCGTTTACATTCTGACGTTAGCCTGCTAGCATAAACGGTCCATACATTAGCCAGCAGCTGACAGCTGTAGCCGTCCATACATGATTAATATCGACATTTAATCACCTAACCCTGGACTTATTTTATTCATAACACGTTAGTAATGTCATCAAGAGCTTCCTCTAGTGTTCAAATACCAAACTTGGTCAAAGAAAGTCGGGGCATACGACGTGTAAGCTAGCCACACAAGCAATGTAAACAAACGGGGTCGGGACGCTAAACAGATCAGCGAGCTAACAGCTAACAAAGAAATAGCAGAGAGAGAAGATAGTTTCTATCTGACAGGCAGATCACGTTTAAGCTGCTGACACACATCTGGAAGAGGAAAGAAGTGCTCTGGTGATAATCCATGTGAATTAAAACCCGTGAGGAATGATGTCTGGTGTAACACAATGAGCTCTGTTACCCGAAGTCATCGTCCATAGATTTGAAGAAGAATTTGTAATTTGGCTTCTTGAGGACATTTTTGAAGTCTGCCAGAGTGACTTTGTCCGCAGGCACCGACAGCTTCACCAGGTACGGCGTCTCCTGGTCGTCGAGGTGGTAGATAATTTTGGTCTCCCCCATCTCGAGCTGCAGCTAAGGCGAGGCAGGCAGGGTGCATCAAGCCGCGGGCCCCGGCAGGCAGGCTCCCTCTCGGGCCCCGACTCCCCGTGGCGCCAGCGGCGGCTGTACCGTGGTCCTCCTCCCGACTGCCCCTGGCTGACCGACACGCCGTGAGGAGCTGCTTTCCTCTCGTCTCTTTTCCAGCTCGCTGCCGTCCAGCCTACCTCCAATTCAGAGAGAAGACACCTCGTTTGTCCACAAAACCGTCCAGACACCGACCGAGGATCTGAGCGCGACAGGCGCAGTTAGTGTCAAAGTTGAAAAAAGCAAATGAAAGCTGTAAAAGCAGAGGTGAAACTGTGCAAAAATATGCTAAGGATAAATACTGTAAGAGGGGTCGGCTTTCTCTTCTCGATAGCTGCCAAGCTCGACACTTTGTTGCACACGAAACTGCACAAAATCCTCCAAGCCTGTCTCAGAGGGGCGCCATCCACCGGAGAGGAGGAGACACACAGACACAGAGACAGGCAGGCATTCAGGCAGAAGAGACCCCTGCAGTACATGGGATAGAGACCAGTGTAGGGAAAGTTACTACAAATTGTAATGCACTATTTATTTTATTTTATTACTTGTTATTGTCATTTTAAAGTAATTAGCTACATTGTAATATAACTGAATTTGAAATGTAAGACATTACACTATTATCACATTACTTTTAAGTTACTCTGGTCAAAAAACAGGAAATATGAATTTGTCATTCTTAAATGTAGCTCATTACACTCAAAAAGCTCTTTACATATCCAGTGGAAGGTGATGGGGTGGCTATCTGAGTTCAGCTTAAGGCTAAAACAGTAGAATATAATAGCCACATTGATGACTCATGGCACCATAAAAGACATGATCATAGTAAAAACAGACAAAAGGTAGAATTCTGAAAAAATGTGTTAGAGATACTGTAACTTTAGGCCTAACAGAGAACTTTTCTCCTCTGCTGATCTCATGGAGTATTCAGCAAATTTGTATTTAAACAAACAAACAAAAAACACCTCTTCATTCCGGGTTAAATTTAAAATGCATTGTAACTTGCATTACTGACATTTGTACCGAGTAAAATATTACAGTTTTTATTTTACAGAGTAAAATATTACCATTTTAATGTAGCTGTAATTCACCACACCTATGAATGAATGGATGGGTGGATGAGTAAGAGGGTGAGTGTGTGTGTGTGTGTGTGTGTGTGTGTGTGACTGTTTTTATTTTCAACTGTTTTCCTTGTCCGAAATAAACTGAACTGAACTGAATGTAACACCTTACATTACTGCGTTACAGTCAAAAGGATTACAGTAATCACATTACTTTTGTAATGCAATACCCCCAACACTGATAGAGACTAAATCATTATTCCAAATACAATTGTGATTTAGGGTTGTACACGTTCATCAAAAACAGCACTACACCAATGTGACTATGCAGGATCTGGCATTTTTTGTTCTCCTCAGGCAGGTGATTCCAGAGAAATACCCAAAACACGTTACAAAACATCTCACAGGACAACACAGGACTCTTTGTATGAGACTCCAACAAAATAGACACATTTATACATTACATATAACACATCTATATACTGCTTAAATTTAAAACATCATGTTATTATGCACCTATCCATGTATTATCTATAATAATTATCCCTTTAATGAGTATGTTTTTGGTCTATAGGAGGAAGCCGGTATGCCCAGAAAGAGCCCACGCATGCACAAGGAGCACGTGCAAACTCCACATAGGAAGGCCCTGATCGACACGGGCTTCAACCAGCAACCGTCTTTGCTGTGAGGCATGCTCATTACCTGCTCTGCCACCAGGCCACCCCCTGTTATTGTGCTTTTCTTAACATAAAAATCAAACAAAGGTCCCATATCTTACTCATTTCCATCGACTTGACAATGATCCAAGATGTTTCTAAAGCCAACAGGGTCTCTGTGAGCACCTGGGAGAACACAGGGGGTCTTTAAGATATCTGAAGGGAAATTCTTTCAAAATATCATAAATTACCAATACAGAGTTTGGAATAAACAGACATTTGATATTATGTTTCTTTGTTTCTACAAATCAGTCATGCTTGTCTCAATACAAAAAGCAGCTGATTTAATTACATTTTCAAAACTGTTTTTGGTCTCAGGTTCACAAAGTTACGCTGATGCCACACCTGTGTTACTCCTGGACCCAGCTAGAGCCCTTAAAACTCACAAAAGTCTGACTCAGTTAAGCTTAAAGGATATATAAATGATGAAAGATGCATCCAAGTATAATGTTGACATATTATTTACTAATCAATATGAATGATTTTGAGGAATCAAAAGAAGTAAAAAAAAAAAAAAAAAAACAGTGTCACATGTAGCTCATTAGACACAGTATTAACTGATTTACCTATTAAAATTAAATATAAAAATCTATATCACTCTTAAACAGGGGGTGGCATGGTGGTGCAGCAGGTTATGCATGTGCCTCACAGCAAGAAGAGCGCCGGTTTAAGCCGTGTGTCAGTCGGGGCCTTCCTGTGTGGAGTTTGCATGTTCTCCCGGTGCATGCATGGGTTCTCTCATGGCACACCAGCTTCCTCTCGCAGACCAAAACCATGCTTATTAGGTTATTTGGTGACTCTTAACTGCCCTCAGGTGTAAGTGAGTGTGCCTGACTGTCTCTCTATGTAGCCCTGTGATTGGCTGGAGCATGGTTCACAGTGTACCCTGCCTCTTGCCCAGAATCGACTGGATAAGCTCCAGCCCTCATAACCCCAAAAGAGATAAGTGGTATAGATGATGGATGAATGGATATTACTCTGAAACAAGTCGGCCTCTATAGTACTCCTCATCATTTGGGTAGCTCTCAGGCTCTTAAAGTTTGGTGAGTTTTGATTCTGGGGACATCTTCAGAGATGCTTTTGCGTAAAGATCCACTCAGATGTATCTGGAAATCTCAGATGGCTGTTCCCAAGTCGAAGCTGAAGACTAAAGGTGATCGAGCATTTTCTGTCAGAGCTCCTCGGCTTTGGAACGCCCTGCCCGAGGAGATTAGGCGAGCTGAATCAGTGACATCTTTTAAATCACATCTTAAAACCCACTTTTTTAGACTTGCTTTTACAAGATTTTCTTCTTTTTTCTTCTTAACTATTATTACTGTTATTATTATTATTATTATTGTTTACTCTTTTAACTTACTCGTTTTATCTACTGCTTTATCTGTCTTATGGTTTTTCATTATTTTATTCCTGTGTTTACTTTCTTTTCTTGTTTTGACATACTCACTTTCTATTAACATTATTTTATTTCACTTCATTTTATGTATTTGTTTATTTATTATTAGTATTTATTATTATTATTTTATTTATTTATCTATTTTCCCTTTTTACCAGTCTTCTATCTGCCCTCTAATTTTAAATCTTCCTGATTTGATGTTGTCAACCTTTGACAGTCTTGAATTAATCTATGTATCTGGAAATCTATTATCTGCCTACTGTCTGATTATCTCCTTGTCATTATGCATTTTACCAGCTGTTTCAATCCAACCAGTTTATAATATTTTCTCCCATTTTGTTGCTTTAGTTAACATGACCCTCTGTGCCTGTTCCTCTGACTGTCATGGTCTATGGTGAACTGATTATTGATTTTATTCTGCTTTTTTCTGCCTTTGTTCTGTCTGTTCAAGCACTTTGTAAACTTCTGTTTTTAAAGGTGCTATATAAATAAAGTTATTATTATTATATTTATTATTCAAGATTTTTGTCTGGCAGTAATATCCTCCCCCTGATTTTCGCCTTTTATGTACTCCTTGCTGACAGAGTAGTCACTTGCCTTTGGGTTCATGCTGTGCTATGGGTCCACCTAGTGGTCTGGTATCCACAAGCAGTGCAGTGTTCTCCGGACAATTTTAAGATGGAAGACAAGGATCATTAACTGAAGGCACATCAGGCCGTCTACAGCCTCCCACACAGCCACCTGAAATGTTATCAAATTCAGGAAATGTGAGGAAAAAAAGATGTTGTGGTTTAAGGACATCTCTTTTTGTCAACTCCGAACAGCTTTTAAAGCAGCCCCAAAATATCCCTAATATAGAAACAATCAGGATGACTTCTGAAACAGAGATCCACCTCTCATGGTAAACATTCTACCATTAGCCCCCATGTGGCTGGCAGGCAGCAGTACATGTGATAGGGACTGATCTCATTCTAAAGTATAACATATATTTTGGAACAAAAAGAAAACACTTTGAAAGTATGCTAATTCAACTAATATATTTATATTAGCTGAATTCACTTTAACATTTGGCCCCAACGGCACCTTGGTGATTCCTTCAGCAGTCAAATTATGTGAAAACTTTGTTAAGATAACATAATGCCTACAATCTTTAACAGGGTCCTTAACTTTTGTTGTTTAAAAGCAGATATTTTACTTTAACTATGCCTAAGCACCACCCTTTGTCTACTTTCATTAGGCTAAATGTGTGCTAGTCTTTTTTCAACAGGGAGTTTTCCTTTTCTTTTCACCGGAGTTAATAAAAGCATTTTTTTTTGGTCTGTGTAGGAAAATGCGAGTTAGTCAAAATGAGCCGGGATTGCTCTTTGAAAACCCACCTGATTGGCTTATAAAGAAAAAAAAACTCAAAATATGCATTTCCCTGTTGGGGTATCATGTCTTATTTTAACATGTGCTCAACACTTGCGGCCAAAAGTCAACCATTAGCACACCTCTACTCCAAATCTGCAGGGGCTGCCTGTAATTTAAAATCAGTTGACCCAAGTCCCACAAGTAAATCTCTGTATGCGGACATGCTTATTAGTTCTTCACATTTAAATCAATTATTCATCTACAGATACATTACTAACCTGAGGACTGAGCATTCATTGCACTTGAACTAATGTCTCTCCAGAGGCCTAAAGTTAATACTGTAATATCAGTGAAGTGTTAAAGCTTTTAATATGAAACACTCAAGTCAATTGTGAATTTGTATGTACAGCAGCTGCACTTTATTGGACTGAATAAATTTGATTTGCCAGTACAGACAACACAAAGCAAAGCATGAATACAATGTATTGTTAAGTGATATTTAATGAGAGTATCTCAAACAATCAGTGATGTACAAAATGAAGTCTGAGATTAGAAACAGCGTCTACTTTTCCTCAGGGATAAATCATTACTCGTATCATCATCATAATCCTCTACTCGAACCATGCCACTGCAATAGGTTGACATAACAATATAATATTTTAAAGTACAAATACAAAAAAGGGAAAGGGGGGTTTGGTCTCTTTCTCTGTTGTTTTTAAATAAGCTCTGATGGTTGTTCAGGGGCAGAGCAGTCAGCCAGGTCTCAGTCATCGAGGAAGTCGTCGTCCAGGTTAACGTCTGTTGTGTCGATATCGTCCAGCTCCATGTTGTCCAGGTCCACCTCCAACTCATCCAGGGTCTGAACACACAGACATAAAGATAAAGAAGTTTGAGCCGGATAGTTAAAACATATAAAGGTGTTTTATGTTTGTCAAATGAAAAATTCAGTTCTTCATTACAATGTTAGTTAACCCTCAGGTCCCATCAATCTCTTTTGGGGGGGGCACTTATTTTTGTTTTAAATTTTATTTTTCCACAGATAAACCATGTGATGTGTGATTTTGCATTAATACTTTCATTATTATTATCATAATTATAGTCAACATCATTTTTGTTATCATTCTTATTTACACGTTTTAGAATTTTAACTCCAATTCTTGCAAGAGGACAGGAGTGGTCTGTATAATCATTATAATCACTGAGCACTCACACCAAAACAGACAGATTTGATGCCATTATAACCATCTTTTATTAACATGGTCCTGCAGCATTAAATATGTAATGGTTGATTATGTGTTTTCAATTCGAAGGCCAGACTTTTAAAAAAGTGTTTTTATGATTTTCCAACAGATTAGCCCAATTTCTCATTTGACCACTCAATGGCAAAAATGTGCCGTTTTCTTTGTGAACAATAATAAAACTGAACAGGAATGTTAATGTGAGCCACAACAAATAAAAATGCACCAAAAACAGTTTTGTTTCTGGTAACTGGCATATCCCAGACTGTGCTCTGTCATAAAAAGACTTGCTTTCTTGCATTCTGTAAACATTACAGAAACTAATAAAAACATTGAATGCATTAAAAACAGAGAAATCATTACCAATATGTAATAATTCAATGGACATTTTCTGACATTTCCACTATCTGGATTGTGTGCAGCTCTTTAAATTGTGTATTAATTTGGATAAGTGGCATCAATTACTAAATAATTCTTAACATTGTTTTGTGTTTTCTTAATGGAGAATAAAACCCTTGTGCCTAAAAGAGTCCAACCTTATCTTTTTGTGACTCTGAGATTTCAGGGATTTCCTCCTCCTCCTCCTCCTCCTCTTCTTCCTCCTCCTCCTCTTCCTTTTCCTTCTCCACAGCTGCAGGAGCAGCAGGTTCAGGCTGAGAAAATGTCACGGCTGCGGCCACTGCTGCTGCAACAGGAGCTGCTGCCACAGGCTCCTCACTTTCTTGTGCCTGTCAGAAAAAGGTCAAAATAGAAGAAATTTCAGTTCAACTATAACACTGCATTGGCCTTTAGATTTTGGAGCCCTGTAGAAATGTTCCAAACATAAATCGATATATACTCCAAACAAACCTTGGGAACAGCAGGAATGAAGGTTCCTTTAGGCTCGTATCCTTGAGCCTCTTCCAGAATATTTCTGTCTTCATTAAGCTGGGTAGGGGCAGACGTTTGTTAAAAACAGGAAAGAGGACTGATATTCATCTATAAAAATATTGTCAGATGCATCACTTCTCAATAACATATCTTACAGTGACAAGAGGATAGTCTTTGGCCGGCCTGGTGGTGCCCAAGCAGGACTCTCTGAGGTAATGTTCAGCTGCAAAGGCTTCTCTCAGCCCTGGGAACAGGTTCTCGTACTCTGTGGGGTCTGCCAAGGACTCAGCTGCCTGGAGGGAATATGACATACAAGGTCAAGAAGAAGAAAAAAAAAGACTTCCAATTTTTATTACAGTTCAAATGGTCTATTTTAATCGTTAAAGGACACTGACCTTCTGGTTAACCTTCGCCAAGTTCTCCCTCCACAATTTGACCACCCGGGACACCTGACTGGGAAGGTACGTGCGAGCCAAGAAGGCAGCTTCAGGTAGTCTGTTTGTCCTGATCAGGAGCTCCAAACACTGATCCAGACTGTGAAGAAAATGCACAAGTTAGGCTGGCTGCCAACTGATATGTCATTTGTCCCCACGTCACCACCCTCACTGTGTCAGAACTCACTTTCCCTGCAGGAAGTAGGTCATGAAGGCCACGTTGTTCTTGCCATCTCTCTCTGCCCCCTCAGCCAGCTTGCCCACCATAGGGGCGTTACCGGAGGCAGTGGCAAGGAGCAGCAGGCCACCGTAGTCCTGGGCGTGATGCAGGCACTCCTGGGCCAGGCCAAACTGGCACTTACTGATCGCAAGCTCTGCTAACTGCTTCCACTTCTGCTCCGACTGCACAGAGAAAAAAGTTAAAAACATGCTGGACAAAGAAAGTAATAACTAAGAACAAAACAGAGAGAAATGCCAAAGAGTTAGCTCACAGCTGTTGAGTAAATTCTTACCTCTGCCTCCGTAGCCAGTTGATAAGCGATCTTCAGTTCTCCCAGCTGCAACGCCAGCTCAAATCTGTGTTCTGGGTCAGTAGACACAGCCAGCGCCTGCTGCTTGAAGCCCTTCATAACCAGACACAACTCATTATAGACTGTGTTAAGCTCGCTCTTATCTTGCTCAGAATATAAACTATAAACTCTCTAAACAAAATTTTAATAATAACAGTACATTTTATTTAAGGGTGCCTTTCATGACACTCAAAGTCACATTACAAATGATAAAAAGTGCATTAAAACAGGCATAAAGACAGGTATAAAAAACAAGCAAAACAATGCAATAGACAGTGCAAATGTCAGAGGGACTCAGTGCTGCAGAGGTCAGGGGGGAGAGAGTTCCATTACTGGGGAGCCGAGCGGCTGAATGCTCGACTCCCCAAGGTTACAACGCAAACAGAGTGGACCGACAAATTTAGACATTTTCTTACTTGCTTCTCCAAAAAATGGGCCACCCTGGTCCGCTGCTCCTTTGGAATTGTGGGAAGCACCTTGTCAGCCATTCCAAAGTCCCTCCTCATGACAGCAGTCTGGTACTCCAGGACGGACACCAGCAGGGAGTAGCTCACGATATTGAGCTCCTTGTCTCCCAGGTACAGGCGGTCATCTTTGGGAATGTAACCCAGCAGGTACATGGTTCTGGAGAGAGAGATTCAGCATCATTCACAGGTCACACGAACACTTTTAAAGCAAAGGGCCCTGTGTCCATTACCGGCCTTTTCATTGGAAACACCTCCAACCTCTGTTCGCTCAGTGTTGGTCACAAAAGCTGACACCTGCTGCTATCACAAGAGACCAGCATGTCTGTTTCTAATCCCCCAATACGCTTTAATACATGTTTTCATTAAAGTAAATATTGCTAAGAATATGTAGAAAAAAAGAAACAATCCTGCCCTGGCATTAGCAACAGTTTTTAGACCAGAAATTTGTGTCCTAAAGAAGATGAAACACATTAGTTGATCCTTCACTGCTGCTGTTGCCAAAGCTGATGTAAGAAACCTTACACTCTGGATAACAGAGGCTCTCAAAGGTGTAGCAGGGAACACATGACGTGCCTCAAGGCCAGTCTAGACGTGACTTGGGAACTTTTATTACTATCAGTTATTGATACTACGTAACAAAAGATCAAACATAAATTTTAAATGTACTCTAAACATAGATGTTTATAACTATGCCGATATGTCTTTTTTCGTAATACCCTTGTCATATTTTTTCAGGCATTTGTCAATAAAAAATTAAAATTTTTGACTTTTTTCAAGTGCTGTGAGCAATGTAGCAGTAAACAGCATTAGCCCAAAGTTTTGATGAAACAGCTTCAATGGACACCAGCCCTAAAACTTAGAGGGTGTCTGAGGAGCTAACAGTGCTCACCATCTTCAAAGCGGCATTTTTACGTAAGACAATAAATAGCTTAACATGTAGTTATAAGTGCTTATGATATACATTACAATCAACCTTTTATGGTCATTTCTCTTGTGATACATGAAAGAAGTTTGAAATTTTCGGCTCTACTTATCTGAATGGAGTTAACAAATATAATGGCATTAGCACTTCACTCAATTCCAAGAGCTTATCAACATCAGTTGTTACCTCCGCCAAGGAGGTTATCTTTTTGGGAGAGTTTGTCTGTCTGTGAACAAAATAACTCAAAAAGTTATGGATGGATTTTTATGAAACTTTCAGGAAATGTTCAGCATGGGGAAAGGAAGAAGTGTTTTTAATTTTGGTGTTGATCCGGATCACCGTCTGGATCCAGGAATTGTTCAAAGGATTCTTTATCATTGGGAGATAGGGAACTGTGCTGCTTGGCGGAGGTCTGCGCTCTCTGAGTGCTTTTCTAGTTTTTAAATGTAGTATTTATTGCCTTTGAAAGGATATGTGTTTTTGCGAATGTTTCATTAGTTTTGTCTCATTCTTTTCTGAATGAAGTGTGACATAGCACAGAGCAGGCACAGCTAACTGGGCACGTCTACAAAGCTAATCCAATCACTTTTCAGATAAAGCACAGACCACTACAGGGGAATTAAGCATAAGACAACATTGGAGATGCAAAAATGTTTCTGAAAATCAGTTAATTGTCTTTTTATGATCCATATTTGTTCATATTTAATACAAATGAATGGAAATAACCTTAAATCCTTCCATTTATCACAAGGGAGACATAACCCTGATAAGTCACTGTAATACCTACTGTACAAACTGATTATCATGTTTTGAGCCACAGACTGAACCTCATGAAGACGGCACTTTCAGTCAAATTCAAGTGGAATGATTTTGATTTGTACCTGTCCAGATGAGCAATGGTGACAATCTCTCCGCCTACATAGTAATTGAGCCTGTTCACAGAGCTGGTGTAGATGAAGCAGTCTCCCACCCAAAGCCCAGTCTTCACGATCTCTTGAATCTCTCCCTGGACCTGAACATAAGAAGCAAGGACATGAAAGTGAAAAACATTAAGAGTAATGTTACAGAAAAAGTATACGTATATTAGACAAGTGCATTTCCCTTGCACTGGATAAACTTAAGCAAGTAAATAAACCTAAATTCTAAACAAAATGCATGAATGCAACCACACTTACCTCAAAGGCATCTTCAATACCATCCTCAGTCACTCCTTCATTGTTTTCTTGAGAGGCAGCTACTTTATCTGCCATGTAACGCAAAATGAAGAAGGACTCCTCTGTAGCAATGCAGACCAGCTCACCAGAGTCTGACCAGAAGATCTGAAAGAGAGAAGGAATAGAGGTGAAAAAAAGACAGAAACAAAACCTGAGGTTGACTGCAAATGTAATTCCATAGCTTTTGGTAAGACTTTATTAAACTGTTTACACATACTGCAAACACATGGAGTTCCTTCAAACCTTTAAAAAACTACATTCAAGATTTTAAGACTAGTTTAAGAACCAAACTGCATAAAAAAACATCCCATTTTTTGCACTAAACAAACAGCACTACACACAGACATGGTATTTTGAACTTTTATTTACTTCGCCCTAAAGTGCTGATTTGTTCAAGTGAGATTGTTTTATAAGCCTGCATGTTACAAAAGAATCCAATGAGACAATAAGAGGCTGTATCTGCTCTCCACAGAGAGGGACAATGATGCTTACTGTATAATTGACATTTTAGTGTCAAAGCACTCTTATAAATGCCAAAAAAAAGTAAAAATTGTCTAAACCAATAAGCCATCTAAAATTTAAGATGACTGTGGTGGTGGCTGTTAATAACTCTGCAGTTAAAAGCCCTAAAAGGGGCTTTTAGGCTACGTTTACACGGACACTCTCTGACTTAAAAGGCAAAGATTTTTCCTTTGCATATTCAAAGTCGAACTGCATTCTGAAGGAGACGCTGGAGACAAATGAAACAGCTGTAGTATGCATGCTGGTTCAGTAGATGGCGATGTAGGTTTGCAGAGAGGCAGCACTGCTACAATACACGTACAAAGAAGAAAAACTTTTCACAAAATAGAAAAGCACTTGGAGAGCGCAGACCTCCGCCAGCGCCACAGTCCTCACCCATATTGTGATTTTCACCATAAATATTAGTCCAACCTTTATTTCATTGAAATATTTAGATTCCTTGACCATGAAAACATACCATTAGCAATTGAATTCACAATGATATTTATTTTAGTTCAGTAGTTATTCACAAAAATCACATTTTTCATCATGGCGGCCAGATGTTGATCCGGATCAACACCAAAATCAAATCAGTTCTTCCTTTTCCCATGCTGAACATTTCCTGAAATTTCATAAAAATCCATCCATTACTTTTTGAGTTATTTTGTTCACAGATTTGTTTGGACAACAAATCTGTCTGGATGGTTTTGTCAGGATAACAAACTGAGCACGGAAAGCGGCACACATGTTATTCTGTAGACCGCAGCTGTTGTTGTTCCTGGTATGCCGCGCAGCCTTCATGTGAAAGAGTACTGCGTATGCGGTGACGTCAGTGTTTCACCCTGAAATGCTCTGATTTGGGTTTGCACGGCGTTGCATGGAGAGCATACTGAAAACTCTCCAGCCTGGTTTCAAAAGTTTGTGGATTTAAGCTCTCAAGATACCGTTCCCATGTAAACGCAAGGCTAAACTGCCCCTTTGAGTTTTAAGACTTTAAAAGAGTTTTTAAGATCTGCAGGAACTCTGTTTAAAGACAACAAGCAGCAAAAAGCTCCGTTTTTAATTTAAAGTAAAATGAGATTTTTTGTCAACACTTTCAAACACTGTAGTTTTCGAATTGGGAAGCTGGGACACAAAACAAGAATGAAAAGTTCAGTCTTACGTGTTTGGGCTGGATCTCAATGCGGCGGATCAGCTCTGTGTTCTCCCAGTCATAAAATGCCAGACCATTCACTGACCTCACTCCAAGCAAGAAACCTCCGTAGATCCCTAAAGGGCAGAATGGAAACTCAGTAAGCCAGAAAGAAAGAGCAGCTTTCACTTTCAAAGACATGTCTGTGACGTTCAACAATCACACTACCTTCAGCTCCAAAGTCCGGCTTGAAAGATTTCTTTTCTTTGAAATTTTTGAAGATTTTGACGATGCTGTTGCTTTCTCTGATGGCATATCTGTAGTGGAAATAAAAAGAAAACTGCTGGTTAAGTACAGCTGGGAGACATTTGACTTACATGATAGCTAGAGGTTGAACAAATAAACTTACTCAGATGAGTCATGCGCCCAGACAAACTCCTGTGCTGAGCCAAAGCTCTTGTTCCTCAAAGCCATGGCAGTGTAGATGATGTACTCTCCATCCCCGCACACCACAACAAACCTGGTGAAAACATAAATAAACAAATGGGTGACAATGCATCTTTCACAGAAATCAGTCCCTAAACTCTGACCTCTGTGCATACACACGTACCTTCCATTTGGGTTGTGCTGGATGGTTTGGGGATAAATCTCACAGCTTCCCATGTCCTTAACGGCAAGTGGAAGTCTCTCTCCATCCTTGATCTCAGCATCACCCATGGCCTTTAGGTTGGCCTGCTGTATTTCGCTGTGTTTCGCCCAGATGATTTTACCATTAGTGTCCATGGACATGGCAGGCTCCTCACGACCCACCTGCACGGCAGATAGAAAAATACTATACTGCTGATCGCCGTAATATCAAACATAATATGCACTAAATCATAAGACACAGCTCATTTTCATGTTTTTTTCCCAGAAAAACACTGTGCTCAAATATAAAGTGCACCCAAATTTTGACCAAATCTTACTGTCTCATACACTTCAGTCATCTTTCTTTTGAATGCTGCTGAGTTATTACTCTTTTGATGACATTTTCGATGGTATTTTACTGTTGTACCATTTTTCTATCCCAGACAACACCTGTTGATGATCTTACGGTTGTTGAAGCAACTTCATGTCGTATCGTATTTCACACATCCTTGCATGCTCAATCCTAGTGTGCCGACTAATCAGAGCGCAGCTATCAACATGGTGATGTCTTTACCAATCAGAGCACAACTATTATGGTCTCCTCACTTATAAGATAGCAGCGCCCAGTGTTATTTACATGTGAGCAGTTCTGTAACACGTAGAATTACACGATCATTACACAAAGGTAAACAAATTAAGACACAATTATTGGATTAGGACAGTTTAACAAGAATTACAAAAAAATTACAAAAGTTTGGCAGCAATGTTTCACAGAGGAGGAAAAGAATATTTTTGGCTTTTTTGTATCAGATGTTTTGTTACCACGATGTTGGTGAGAAAAAATATCTGAAATATTTTGCTTGTGCTCGTGTACATTACACACTTGAAAATTTGACCTTCAAGAGCAAAAAAATGTGTGTGATAACTGAGAAATTACAGTATATGTTTATGAAGCATACTTACTGTGGCCCCTTAACACTTCATGAAAAAGACACTTTTTTTCTGCTTACCTTGATAATAATGCTGCCTTCATCATAACCCAGAGCTACATTGTTGGAGCCCCTGAGGCCGCACACGCACCACACTCTCTCCATGCCATAGTTCAGGGTGCTTTCCAGGCGGTACGTGCTTGAGTGCCAGATACGCACCGTACCTACAAACAGACCGAGACAAGTTGCAAATAGCAATGATCAATGAGGCTTTGACAAGGGCAATCTGGTTCATTTGGAGCATAAAGGTCAGGACGAGTGGGGTTATTACTCACCGTCTTCTGATCCAGTGATGATGATGGGCAGCTCTGGGTGGAAGCTTACACAAGAGACGTTTTGTGCGTGGCCCTCCAGAGTCTGCACACAGGTTTTGTTCTACAACACAGGGTGAAAATGGACAACTAACTTTAACGGGTGACTACAAAATGATGCAGAAGATCTTTTTGGAATGACATAAATTAGTAGTCAGCAATAATGTCAAACTTTTTGATGATCAAAGGACTATAGTGCTCTAGAAAATGACAAAGTTCCCTCTTTTCATTCAATAGGCTTATTCACATTGTCATTTCAAGCTGCGATATGTATGCCACTGTGATGTCTCAGTCTGAAAGTCACAGAAGTATTTATAATCCAACAAAATGATGTGTAACATAACTGCTCTGTGGGGGATGCACTGTGAAAAAAGCTTTTAATTCTAAGAAATATTTCTCAACCTGTGAGGAGAAAGGAATTAAAAAGAACAATTTTGTGTTACTAACCTGGTAATCCCAGATCTTGACTTGTCGGTCATCAGCCCCTGATATGAGGTAGGGTTTGTCCCCTCCACTGTAGTAATCTATACAATTGACTCCTTTCTCGTGGCCCTCCAAAGTGAAATTAGGAGAGGAAGAGCCGAGCTGCCAAACCTGAAATGGCCCAGAGGACATGACAAAGAACAACTTAATCAGAAACAGCCATAACATTTTCAAGAGTTAGAATTAATTGGCAGAAATGGTTAAATTCAAGGAGCTTCATTTTTGCAATAAGGCCTCATTGTCCCACAGAATAAGACCAATTACTGAAAGAAATTAGAGCAGGAAAGTGATCTCTACCTTGATTGTTCTGTCAAGGGAAGCGCTGGCAAACTGGTTGTTGTCCTTGGGGTTGATGACAATCTGCATGACATAGTGAGTGTGACCCTCAAACACCTGGCTACAAGACCACTTCTTCTCCCAGTCCCAAAGCTTGATCAACATGTCATCTGCACAGAAAACACAGAAACATATTTATGTATGAGCACTAGAAATAATGCTTGTGCATTTGAAAACAATGTTGCACTGTAGATACATTTGAAGAATCTAGTACTACAAGAATTCATCAGTTTACCACTGCTGGTGAGGATGTAGGGCTGTGTCGGATGGACGGCAATGCAGCGAATATAGTCCGAGTGAGCCTCAAACATGTGAACCCTCTCCAGTGTGTTATAGTTAAAGACACGGATCTGCATGTCATCCTAAAGCAGGGAAATACACGTGAGTATTATCAGTGTGATGATTCAATCAAACACAATGAGAAAAAAACAACAAAAGAATCAGATTCATGAGCCTTGAAGCTAGACCACTGCTAGAAAATGATCTTTGAAAAACTCAAGAACTAAGTTTTAAAAATGTCCTATGCTAAAATAGTTACTCAACAAAGTGTGATGAATAAAAAAAAATCCTTACGTTTCTTTATAAAATAAGCTCCCATAAGTAAACAAACAAGAGAGTAACGTCTATACTGCAAAAACACAACATCTTACAGGTTCCTTAACACTTTTTAACACTTTTAAAGATCTGAAAAGTTCACACAGTTTTATTTTAACTGCAGAAATAATGGTGATTAAGGTGTGGTGCATTTTATTTTCTGGACTTTTCAAGACTTTTTAAGACCTGGGTTGCAGAACACTTCACTGCAGAACAAACCGTAACCAACATAACTGTGGTATGCTATTTTTTTCTATAGTATGTGAAAATGCTAATATGTTAGGGTAAGATTGTAATTTAACACCAATTGCACCAGCCTGAATGTTCATTAATAATGGGTTATTGAGGCACATTTTCTCCCCAAAAAACAGATGCAGTCAGGGAAAAGCACATGCATGCATATGGACAAGACCTTGTTTTTTGCTTACTATGCATAAATATGTTGCCGCTATTGTTTACTTTTCAATCATTTTTCATGAAATTTCCAAAAAGATTTTACTTAACTGTCCTGATCATTTGCAATCAAATTAAAGATGTCTTATGAGAAAATTTAATACTTTTAGGGCTTAATAAAGCCTTAAAGAAAGAAATAAAATTTTTAAAAGGATCTGTAGGAATCTTGTGTGAAATATATCAGACAGCTCTAGCCTCATAAGAAAAGATAAGACTTTTTGATACATTATGCAGCCCTGACTACTTTGAAATCTAAGGTAAGACATTCTCATACTTTAAAAGAATCAGGGGGAACCCTATTTATTTTCTTTTAACAAATTAGACAGTGTTCTTGGATATGCCTACACATTGAAGTGATTAAAAACTAGAAATGACCCAATATTTTAAGTGTTTTTACTTCATCTTGTGACAATGTGGTATGGAACAAGTCTCTATTATGTTATACTACGCTGGTATTAATTTAAAACTCTGGTTTACATTACATCTGTGTTCTAAAACATGGGTCTCAAACTTGCAGTTGGCCTGTGGAATATTTTGTGGCGCCCTACTTGTTATCAATGTTCAGTGTTACTGTGATTTTTCTCGAAAACAACTTTCTGTAAAGTTGTTCTGCAGGCCGCACTTGCTCTGGGTTTTTAGATGTAATTATCATTTATGGCAGGGGTCTGCAACCTTTCCAATCAAAAGTGCTTTTTTTGAGTTGAGATCCCTGTTTTAAAGTTTTACTTTGTAAACACAACAGTAAAGGGTAACAGATTATACAGTCTTGTGAACCAAGGTTATTCAGCCGTCAAGGACATCAGATACCAATGGTAGAACAGGGGCAACTTACTGCTCCAGTGATGACCCAGTTCTTCCGTGCCACAAATTTGGAGGCTCTGACAGGGAGGTCACACACTTCAAAGGTCTTCACAAGAGTCTGCAACGAAGATGAGCACTGACTTGTTAAGTATGTCTGTTGATGCTGAGCTGATGTGTCTGCTGCATCAATCTTTGATTAAAGGTTAACCTTCTACAGATTATTCCTACCCAGCAGCCTCTTTTTCAGTCTAGACCAACTCTGGATAGATGATCATACCTGTGTTTCATGGTTCCACACACAGACGCTGCCATTGTACAGACTGGCCAGCATCCACGGCTCCGTGGGGTGGAGGTCCACACTCTTCACCCGGTCTGACCTGGCTGTCAGCCTCCGCTTGATATCCAGCCTCAGAGGCTACAAACACAAAGCATAAACATGCCGCTCAAATATTTTGAGTTGTCTTGATTTGTGTCCTTCTACTACTGAAAGAGCTAATGATAGGTAAACACGTCAACGTAGAAAACCGGAATAAGACAGACAGCAGGGCAACAGTGGTCACTACCGAGCTTAATTTCAACTCTACAACACGTCAATAAAAATTCTGGGTAGTCCTCAGGATAAGATGTATTAGTATATCATTTGAGAGCTATCTGATCACACATAAAGCCTGTCACAACCCAATGACAGAATTTTCCTACCCGCTAGCAACAAGCTAACCTCAAGCTAGTTAGCAGCTAAGCTATCTAAATGAATGTATCATCGTTTAACACTGTTTTGCCTTCTGAAAAAATAAAAAGCAAAAGACCTGAATGTACAAGTAACAGACTGAGAATGCTTAATCGATGTCTTACCATGATTTATCCCCGTGTTGTTGCAATAAGACTGAATAAATGTGTGGTGTTGTCCCTATGTTACGGCTTCTGTGAACTGGATGATACTGACGTGGAAGTTCCTGAACCTCAGTCTCGCGAGAGTTGGGCTCAGGAAGTGGTGACGTGACATGAAGTGACTCAAGTGCACGCTCAGGTGTTGCAGCGATACTGCTGCCACAACGACAGTAGAAAAGAGAATGTATCTTATCTTTTGGTGTTCGGTATACTAATGTAGATGCTGTCACTCGCAAAGAAATGACCGGGGGACAGGCTAGACCCTGTTTTAGCTCAAAGCTTTCTGGGAACTAGATAAAGGCTGGATAATGACCTCAAGTGAACTCTGGAAAAGAAATAACTTATATCTGTCTGTTTTCAAGGTCTCCCATGGATCTTTATATTGTCATGATCTTTTCTGGATATTTACCTGTTTATAGGACTAGTAACACAATGAATGTCAGCCAAATTTGAATGGATTTTGCATAAAACATTTTTCAATTAATTTGAGCCTGGTAATGGTCCTAGAAGTATTAGATTTGATATTACAAGTGAGTAGGAACCCTGCATTTTAGTTCATCCTATCTCATTTGAAGACCTTTATTGATTTTATGTTTGTTTAGACTTGTTATTTAAAAAAAATAGAAAGGCATATATTTTATTTCAATGCTTACATTTGTTTATGCTTTGTCTTCAATAAGGAGGAACAAAGAACTTCCATTGTATTAGACACTTGAAGATTATTCAGTGATCTTTATACACCTGGTTCCATATTTACCAGAGTCTGATGTTTAAGTTTACCAAAACTGGCTGCATTATTTGACATACATTCTCAATAAAAAATCTGATAAATTAAATGTAATACTTTTCCTAAATAATGTAACACACAAGATTAAAATCCTGTCAGCAGCTAAAAGCAAATTAATTAAAGATATGTAAAATGCTATTGCCCCATTTATCTATCCATCATCTAAACCACTTGGCTGGAGTCTACCCACGCTGACAGTGGAGGTGGGATATACTGTTGTCAACCAATCAACAGGACAGTTAGAAAGATAGAAAATAAGTAACAACAGTACAAACCCCTCAATGGCAAGTACGTACTTTCACTTCTGACATATTGCTGCCATTCTTGCAAAAAAAAGAAATAAAAAATATTTTGATCTCAATGGTACGAGCCTGGATAATAATGGTTAAAAAAATAAGTAAATGTTTTGTAGAGAGTTTTATTTAGGAAGTGACTCATGTTCTGTCCTGCAGTAGCACTTTGATTAGCCTGTAATGAATATGATTGACTAAACCATCATCGAGTCACCTGCCAGAGATGCATCTGAAAGCAAACACTTTCTGTTAGACTAACAGACCTTTCCAGATAGACAAATGAAACTATTGAACTGTCCATCTGGTGTGCCAGGTTACACTATCTCTGGATCCAACATTTATACAACTATAGATGCAATATTACAGCTCATCCAACCTCCTGTGTATTACTAATGTTTTCCAGCAGATGGCGATTGTACCATTGCTTTACAAAATATTTCACTTTCATAGCGTTTTAGTGCTCTAAATGCAAGGAGGAGAAGATAAATTATTGCGAGATACAGTATAATTCTAAAAGTAAATTGCATCTTTGACCCATGGTGGTCTTCTGACCTTTATGTTGTGATGTTGTCTTGATCTGACCTTCTTAAATACTACTTGTTTTAAATTGATACAGTTTCCAGTTATTTAATGAGCAGTGGTAGAAACTACAGGGTTTCTTGGCATATTTTAGCCAAAATTGCACAGTTATGTTGGCATGATTTGAAATAGTTGACTGGGCTGTTGATGGGCACAAGGACCTTGTCAGCTTAACTTACTCTTCAAAACTATTGCAGACTTCTCTTTTTATAATCAACATTGTGAGAAGAAAGTGTCTGCAATTTTTACAAATCAAAAATAGCAAATAACCCAGTTTGGGGGTTACCATTAAACTTTCTTCCTTCATAAAACATATAAACTATGATAGCGCCCTGCTGTACATTTTTCTATCTTCTTTGTTGTCAGCCTTCTAGCTGCTTTTTAATCAGTGTGAATAAAATCAATATGAACAACACCATCTATCTCAATACCTCATTTAAAACACTTAATATTACATATCCTGAAAACTCAATTTATTGCCCAGCATCAATGAGACACCTCCTCTGTCTTAAAAAAAGTCTCTCCAGACATGCACAGAGATTCTTTGTGACAACTTCAGACAGGGAAGTGTAGCACTCAAATCTTCAGAGCTGTTCTGTCCTCTGAATCAGCTAATCTATTTGCTCACTTCGAGCATCACCGTTACCAATCAGGCTGTCTGCAGAGGCTGTCCAGCTCACTTGTCGATTCTTTGCTGCTTCTCACCCTGCTGGTGTGTCTCCCTCTGCCTCATGTGCATTCACAACCCGCCACACACTCAGCATCTATACCTGCAGGCTCTTTTTATTTATAGACCTCCAGAGGGGCTATTATTGATCCCTTTCTGCTCCAACCTTAACCTGAACTAAAATTATGCACTCCTAGAGGGGTAGAAACAGGGTTTGGTTCCAGAGGAAGATCTACATTTAGTCTAAAGAAAAACTTTCTGTGAAAAGTTGTCCCATTAAGATGAAAGTCAGAAAAGTTTTCATTTTCATGTTTTTTCTTCATCAGGATTCATACCTACGGGCATGCTCAGAGACTTTGTTTTTATCTATTCCGGATACTTTATGTTGCAGTTACTTCAAAGTACAATCAAAAGTAATATTAACCACCCATGCATTATTGATACACCTTATCCCTTTCTGGGTGGCAGGGAGCTGGAGTCTATCCCAGCTGACACAGCGTGAGAGGCAGGGCACACCCTAGACTGGTCAACAGGCAACCATAGGGCTGACACATAGAGACAAACAACCATTCACGCACACACTAACACCTAAGAACAATCTAGAGTCAAAAGCAAAATTAGATCAGCATTTTTTATAACTTTATTGCAATGTTCATACAGTTATAATTCAATCACAATTTATCTAAAGTAAACATTGCATTTTATTTCTCATTTCATTTTCAAAAGAATTAACGATTAAAAAATGACAAAGAATTCTTTATACATTTACATATATACTTAAACATGTATACATATGCACGTACAAACTCATACTTAAACGCATACATCTGCTAGCCCACGTACATATGTACACTATATCTATCGCTCAATCTATAGTAATACAATGAATAAATTCATTGACATATAACAAACTAAAAAAAACAAACAAAAAAAAAAACAGAACCAAAAAGAAGTATACCTCTATTTGACCTTAATACATTTAATATGAATTACATTTTTTAAGGAAATAATACTAACAGATGCAGATTTTTCCACTGCTGGAAAAGTTGAACTTTATTTACCTCTATTTCAAGTGTTCAGGGTTTTTTTTTTTTTTTTTGGTTTAGATTGAGCTTGCTAGGAAAAGTTCAAACACAGAGCACACACTCTGTTGGCAGACGTTACAAAATCCTCCCTCATGTCTGCACATTGTACACAGACCACCATCACTGTAGTGTCTGCATGTGCACATGGAGGGTAAGCCCCTGTGATTGGTGTGCCGAGGTGTGTGGGAGTATGGACCCTCACACATGCCCTGCCTGCCCCTATGAATGGCAAAGACTGGATGAAAAGGGTGAGTTCCCACCCTCTCCCGGTTAAAAACAACCGACCCTGCCAATCCCCTTCGAGCCATAAAGGTACTTATCAATAGTTTTTTGCCCTCTAGCCCTCACACTCATTTAAAAGCAGGACGGCTCTCTGCACCTTCCCCCCGACTCACTCTGTTGAAGGTCTACACACACAACCTTACACACACACAGCAGTGACACCAGCTGCCACCATGCCTGCAGACTTCAACGGGAGGTGGATACTGGAGACCAGTGACAAGTTTGAGGAATACTTAAAAGTTCTGAGTAAGAAACTTTCACTTTTTCAATCCTAAAATCTCTTCATTATGTCTTACAGATGTGTGACAGGGTAATGTGACAGGTCACTGTGGCCTGCAGAAGTACTAGAATCAGCCAATTTCATGCTCACTCAATCTTTCTTCAAAAAGGGGCCTTAAAAAGTAATTTTTTTTTACCACAAATTCATCATGGATCAAGTACAACAAAAACTCAAGTCTTAGTGAGGAGAGTTGTCTAAATTATGGTAAAACCACCTTATTACACTAATTATATCTCAATTACTCTGTTCTTCTTATATAGAATTGCATTGAATAGTGCCATACTTTCTACAGTCAAATTAACACTTTAAAATAATTATAATTGACCAAGAATAAGTTGAAACAGCACATTTTTAAGTTGAGATCACATCAGAAATGTCTAGATATTTTAATTTAACACTCCACAGGACAAGGCTAGAAAAGCAACTTATTCCAAGTTAAAACTGAAAAAACATAAGGCCTGATCTGCTTATAAAGGGTTAAAATATCTGTGATTCGTCATGCCATTTTTCCTCTTGTTTCCAAGATGAGATTAACAAACCCTCAGATAAAGATGTCTTATTTAAATAAAAAATCCATGCTGTAGTGGGCATACAAAGCAATTTTGAGCATATTTTTGGGGTTGTTCTATTTCTAAATAGGGTTTTAGCTTAGCTTGTCAGGCATATGTGGCTTAAAAAAAGTAATATTATTTTTTTTTTTTAAACAAAATAAACATAATCATGTGCAGTGTATTTTGTCTGACTTTTTAAACAATGCCAGGCCTAATTCTTTTTTTTAATGCATCACAAAATCAGATTTGTATGATATAGCATAAGTTTATATGGGAAACCCCCTTTTACAGTTCCTTGTCTTTCCTGTAAAAACTATTTGATATTTTGATCCTCTGACAGATAATACAAATTTTGGTCCTAGATATTGATTTTGCCACGAGGAAAATTGCCATCTCCCTGTCTCAGACCAAAGTGGTCGCCCAGGATGGAGACAAGTTTCACTTCAAAACACTGAGCACCTTAAGGAACTATGAACTCTCCTTCACCATCGGGGTTGAGTTTGACGAGTACACCAAGGGACTGGACAACAGAAATGTCAAGGTGAGTCGACCCCACACTTAAAGTGACGAGGGTCAGCTGTGGTTTATCTGATGAGTTAATATTTCTCCTCTTTATTTTCTTTGCTGTAGCTGATAGTAAGGCTGCTGTTATCTAAGTGTGCCCAGGGGCAAAGATTGGTCTGTGGTCTCTGTGGGTTGAAACTACAGTAGTGGGCCTACCAACCTAACAGAGGGTTGTTGAGGGTATGTTGAATGCAACTGGATGTAAAACATAGTTAGAAAATAAATCCAGTATTCAAAGAAGAAGGTCTTTATATCTAATCTCTAATAAAGCTGACAAACATGTTGCGGAAATGACTTAAGAATAATTATTATTAATAATAATACATTTTTAAGGGCGTCTTTCATGACACTCAAGGTCACCATACAAAGGTACAAATAAAAAAGTGCAAATAAAACAGGCATAAAAACAGCTATAAAAACAAGCAATACAACACAACAGTGCAAGAGATCAGAGGGAGTAGGAGAGCTTGAACAGATGAGTTTTGAGTCTTGTTTTAAAGGGGGGTGAGGACTCAGTGTTGCAGAGGTCAGGGGGGAGTGAGTTCCATAACTGGGGAGCCGAGCGGCTGAATGCTCGACGCCCCATGTTGACAAGGTGAGCAGAGGGGACAGAGAGTAAAACAGAGGATTCTAAGATAACTGTAGGCAGCTGACTACACCACCCTCAAGTGAAACAGGAACTAATGTGACAAATAAATTCTACCTAAAAATTATTTAAAAAATCCAGAGTTCATGATAGGTTATTAAAAATGATGTGCCATGATCCCACGAATATTAATGACAGTGTATTGAATTGGTTGAGTCTTATAATATACTATTCTATTTACATGAATGGCATTAATTTTGACCACTGTGACTCTAAATAGACACACTGGCCTTCACGCTTCTGTGAGGGGTTGAATACTTCTAAACAGTTTCTTTCAATCTCTTTGAGATGATCCATCAGGTGGGTCTTTGCCTTTGTGCAGGTAAGAGCCAGGGCAGGTGGTTCTGAATCGTTGTTTTGTCTGTCCCACAGAATGTCACTGTTCTTGGGAACACAATATAAAGCTCACAGGGGTTGACTCAAATTTTGCCTAAATGTCTACTATAACTTTCTTGCAAGAGCGTTACTTTTTGCTTTTGGTGTTGTTTTAAAGGATAAGTTCGGTTTCTACAGCTTTCACATTGTTTATAGAATGAAGTAGAACAATATACTCACCCAGAAGGCTTTCCTGATCCAAACAGTGCTTCGGGAGATATTTAGATCCAAAATCGAGCGGTGGACATCCATATAATGGTAGCACATAGGGCATGTATAGCGCCGTTCCTAAAACTGCATTAATCATCCAAAAACTCATTAGTTTCACCAATATTTCATCATGGTCCGCTCACATGTTTTGTGGCTGTGCTAACCTCTGAACTGAAGAAGAAGAAGGTTTGCCTCCGCGCATGCGCAGTACTCTCTGGAGAGCTGTTCTTCTCTTTGCCTCCACGTCCCCCCTTCGATGAGCTCCTCATCTGTAAACTCTGGCTTGAAACTGTAAGGACACCCATCATATTCAAAGTTCTCCTCCACAACATCTTCATCCGAAAGATATTCATTCATTTTGCACAAAACTGGAAGAAGAAAGTCGTTGTGTATCTGGCTGTCTTCCCCTGAAACAATGAGCCGTACTGCACATGCGCGGAGGCAAACGTTCTTCTTCTTCAGTTCAGAGGTCAGCACAGCCACGAAAACATGTCTGGAGCGACACAGACTGTAATGGAGGAGTAGCCCGAGCGGACCATGATGAAATATTGGTGAAACTAATGAGTTTTTGGATGATTAATGCAGTTTTAGGCTATACATGCCCTATGTGCTACCATCATGCGGATGTCCGCCACTCGATTTTGGATCTAAATATCTCCCGAAGCACTGTTTGGATCAGGAAAGCCTTCTGGGTGAGTATATTGTTCCACTTCATTCTATAAACAATGTGAAAGCTGTAGAAACCGAACTTATCCTTTAAGGAGGTTGAGGAGCAGATGAAGATGAAACCTTGCACTAAACTCTCAGTTCAAAGAAAAGCGCACTACCTCTTTAAAGAAAATGCTACTGGAAACATTTCATTGTTTACTTCCTGGGGTTTATGATGCAATAGAAATGCAGCCTCCATACGCAAGTGTTTTCTGCCCATAACAGGTAGACGTCATGACGGTTCTGTTTTGAAAGTCTGCTCCATTTCCTTTAACCACACCTCCAATCTCCCATCTGACAGTGTTCGAGCCTGTAGCCTCTTCACCCCCACAGGACAGAGTGTTTCCAAAGGGGAGGAAAAAAGAGCTGCATCTGACTCTCTACAGAGACAAAAATGTCATTCTTTAATCTTGAAACAAATTCTTGCCTAATAGACACCCAAACTGATGTAAATGCTCAGACACAACAGGACATGGGACTTTAAACTTTAAACTGATTACATTGTGGAGGTCAAAAGTCAGGGTTATTAAATATTTGGTTTATCCCTTTATCTTTTACATAATATGTCAACGATATGTCCCTCAGCGGGAGTTTCTTAAAACCTGGCTCAAATATTGACTTTGACTGAAGGATAAAAATATCACAGGTCGAAGGTCTTGTACTCGAAATGTAATGAAGTCCCCTGTGGGAATTCCCAGAACTGTGTCTGAGTCTTACCTCTGACTCTAAATAAAAATAAAAATAATAAAACAAAGTGAAATTAACTGTTTTGTTTTGTCAGTCACAGGTCGAAGGCTAAGATGGTCTGGTCCATTGCCCTAACTTCTTTTTAATATATTGCTAACATGATATTTTGATGTGTTTGTGTTGTTTTAAATTAAATTTATGGAGTCTCAGTGTTTAAAGGTTTGTATTTTGTCTGAATTGACATTTTTAAACAATGTCCCAACTTAGTAACATGCCATGAGGGAAGACAATATTATGCATCGCTTATTACATAGTAAAGTGAAAGCAAAATAATGAAAGTGATGAGCCTGCAAAAGCAACAAAAATGTCTGCATAACCATCAGTGATTTCTGTTATCTTCAATGCCTGTAACTATAAACAAGATGATCGCCTGTGTGCAGCTCAAACCTTATTTTGTGTACTTTTTTTAACCACATTCTTTTGTGGTACACTCAACAGCCAAAGAAATCTGGATTAGATATATTTTTTAAAAATATGAACATGTAAAAAAACAGCATGACAGAGATGCCCCTGCTTTATCTACTGGGGAGTGCAAAATTTATACAAGCATAGTCCTTTACAGGAGTCTTAAAAATGGTGTAAGCAGTACCACATGGAGACCTATAAAAATAGAAGCTAAAAAGGCCAGACGTGTACATGAGAATACCAAATGTAAAGCTAAAAACAATTTTGTCAACCACAAACATAATGAATAATAGGCTATGTTGGTACAAAGATAAGAGTTAAAGAGGACTGTTTGCTGTCCAGCCCTTACAGGAAGGCTGTTGTTCAAAAGTCACCAGACCCTGCTTGCTAATCTATAATATATTTGTTGACATGATGTCCTTGAAACTACATGGATATTTTTGATTCATTTATGGTGTTTTGCAGAGTTTGGTCACCTGGGAGGGAGATAAGCTTGTGTGCACGCAGAAAGGGGAGAAAGCAAACCGGGGCTGGAAACACTGGATCGAGGACGGGAAACTCTGCCTGGTGGGTTAGCTTTTCTTCCTTTTTTGTTTTCTATAACCAGGCAATTGTGGTTTTAAAATAGATTCTGTGGACAGCCTGATGCTGGAGTTGCTGTAATTTTATTCCTCTAATGAATTCCTCTGATTTCCCTTTACAGGAGCTGACGTGTGAAGATATAGTTTGTGTTCAAGTGTTTAAAAAGAAAGAATAAAAGCCTCGGTTTCTTTTAGTTTTCTTTGATGTGGTCGAAAGATTTTTGTTTGCGCCCCAATGACTTGTCTTCCTAAATGTACAAAGCGGATGAATAAAGTTGCTTTTCAGAAAATCTTCTGTGCTGTGTTTGAACAAACATAAGTCCATCTCTAGTTCCCTCATTACTCAAAACACAAGTGTAATGAATTTTTTTATAGTACAAAATTGTGAGCCAATGGCTTGTCTACAGCCATCCTCCCCCTCCAAACGAGAATAAAATCTCTCCTTTTTTTGAAAAGGAGTAAGATATGGGACCTTTAATATGTGGACATGTAAGGCTGTACCTAAGGACTCAGATAGAAAGTTTTTTTGGCGGGACAGAATCATCGAGGCCAATGAAAAGTCAACATTCAATAATTAAGGGTCCATCCTGTATTTAAGCTTTCATCATCATTACCTACTACAGTGGTAACTGTCTCAATTTTATGGTGATAAATGTAAAAATGCAAGCTTGCTTGTCTTAAGAATGTATGAGCCTTTATTTCTTTTTCTAAATAAACACTGTTAATTGCAAAGTGGATTTACTACATTCAGCTTCAAAGCAGGCCAAGTTTCTGATCTGACAAACATTTGTTAATACTTTAAAATTACATCTGGGGCCTCTACCAGAGGCTCTTAGAGGCCAAGCCAAGTCAGGCTTATGGAAAACCTACCTTTGTCTCTGCAGATTTTGATTTTTAGATGTTTTAGATTTGTGCGCAAAATTGTGTGCACTGTTTTATAACCAAAACAACAACAAATGGGCCAGTGACGCATATGTAATACTTTTGATTTGTTGCTGTGGCATTAACAGGTTTAAATGTTGTTTAATTTATCTCAAATTATGTCAGAACTTAAAAATATGGTGCTGTGTTGAAACTAAAGTTTGGTATTTTGTTCCAGAAAAAGTCTCAAAAATGCAAAACATGTTGCTATTTAGCTAAAAAATATTTCCATCCATAAAATAAGTCAAAAAGGGCAACTAAAAGTTTTGTGCACTTTTTATTGATTCATTTCTTTTACTATTAGTGACACAGTCTCAAAGACATTGGGATGAATACATATGTACATGTCATACCTGATTTCCATCATGCAGTCAAAGCAATAGTTCATAACTCGGTCAAATTTTCATCTTTTCTATCCACTGCAATCATTCTGAGCTTTAATGGATCAACCCTTTAATTTATACACTTCAAGCTTTCTGTGCTTTCTTACATCCATTGTTTTTTCATCAGCCAGGCTCAGCAACAAGACACGCCTCTCCTCCAACGTTTGACTCATCTAAAGTTGTTAAATCAAAAGAGCCGCCCTGAGGCAGATGTACAGCTTAGCACTTAGTGATAATACATAAAGCACACCTGGACCTGCCTTTGATTGTGCTGTACATGAATTCTCAGAGGCAGGGGGAGGCATTATATTAATATTAACAGAGGTTTTGTTAAACAATTTGTTTTGTGGAGTTGCATTCACACACAAAGGGAAGCTGAATTTGTCCGTTGTGTCTGTGAATAAATCTCAGCGGGGATGTTGGTGAACTGTCCAGAGGAGAGAGAGGACCAGTTTAGGACTTCTTGAAGATCTGGTGGCTGACAACTCCTGCAGCTCTCAGCTCCTGCAGACAATAAAGGATGATTCAGAGTTTTCATGATCAGTAAAGTCAGATTGTATTTTGACATAATTAAAAATCCAACTTTCTCTTCAAAAATAATTATACAACAACAAAGAGTAATGACAGGTTTGCCAACACAACTTAAAAATCAAATAACAGCCTTGTAACACAAAAATAGAAAAGCTAAGACTATTTATTTCTACTGCAGAGTCATTGGGTTTGAGCATAGAGTACAATATTTGTATTTTCTTCTTTTGCATATCAAAATACTGCTTTTTGAAGAGATACTGTTATTTAGTACAACCGAACAATACAGGGAGCTTAATATTAATCTAATAACAGAATATCAAGTGCATTATCTTACAAAAGATAAAAAATATGCAAACACAAAATTGTAAAAAGATTTTAGACTTTTATTCCCCTTTATTCAATAATTTTAAAATAATGCAACTAAAATGCTGGTATAAAATGCTGAAGCAGATCATTGCTGTGCAGATTCCAAAATTTGCCCTCCTTCATGTGCACTGCCCACAGCTGCTTTGCAACCTACAACATACAGTATATGAAACATGACTGTGGATCAGCTGGCAGGGTTTGGTACAACCTTTTACAACCTCTGTATGTTTTAAGTCCTGCCTTTAAAGACAATGTAAGTATACTGCTAAGTGAGTGAACGCTGAGAAGCGCATTAAAGAAAAAATCTAAGTTGATGACTAGGGGTGTGTATTGGCAAGAACCTCACGATAAGATACGGATCACAATACTTGGGTCACGATCCAATATTATCACGATATATCATGATAGCACAATATTGTGGTACATGGCGATATTCTACAGTTAACTAAGAAAAAATAGAGATGTGTGTATGTAAAGTAAACAATATTATTTAAAACTGAAAGTAAAAGTCAAGTCAAAACTGTTTTCGAAATATGTCAAATGCAGTGTTACATCCATACACTTAACTTGAGACACAGAGTGCATCAAGCCACATAAACTAATGTTGCAAAGAAATGATTCTTGTTTTCCCTTTAACAAAGCATTTATAGCATCCTAACCTGCAGTGCATCTCAAACTGTAATTGGACATATGAGGAGCAAAGTGCTTTAAGTTACTGACAAAAAAAACGGTACATAAGTATTTCTAAGTTGTATTTTATTTCCAACTCTAATAAAATATGAGTTTTTGGTTTACAAAAAAATCGATATTAAGATTTGAAATATCGATATTGTATCAGTGGTCAAAATATCATGATATATTGCTGTATCGATATTTTTTCACACCTCTATTGATGACACAAATGATCAGTGGAGGTGGGTTCAGGGTCTATACTTAAAACCATCACAGCAGGCTGAGAGCTAAACTACCAGGAGAACAAACTCTAGATGGTAAAACACCAGATGGATCTAAAGGCTGTGGACTCACACAGGGGGAGAGTTTGAGCACGTTTCTCTTATGAAGAGACAAAAGAGCAGACTGTCACTTATCAGCAAGTGAAACTGATGATGTGAGATTGTAAAGTAATTAGAGTCTCTGCAAGGTATTTTAGGCTGGTGTCTGTTTGGTAGCCCTTCTGGACAAAGTGGTATCTTTGAGATAGTCTTGTGGTGCAGCTGGTCGATCAGAGCCCAGAAGGGATTTATGGAGCTGTTTTTAGAAAAAAATAAATTGTTGCAAACGACCTAAATTACATATAACCGATATTTAATTTAATTTATTTTAAGGCATAATAAAAAACATTTTGGTCATTTTAGTCATTTTGGACACAAGTTCTTTCACATTATTTCAGACTATTGACATAGAGTTAAGTTTTACAGAAACAAAGATGTTTATAATTGTTTTAATAAATAAGGCCTTCCACAAGGATCAACACCGGGTCCTTTAGATTTATAGCTTAATCCCCATGATCACAGTTCGTAAATTATTTTTATGTAAAGGAAAATTTTCCATTCTCTTAAGACCAGTGGTCCTCAACTGGTGGGGTCGAGAGCCAAAGTTGTTTTGTGAGACTTGATTCAGTGGGTCGCAAATGTGTGCCTGTAAACAACTTATTTTGTTGTGTGAATGTGTTAATTTAGTGTTTTTTCTTGTGATCTCTACATATTTGTCCTGTTGCTTTGATAAAAAAATGCAAGATTTTTGTACGCATGTCCTTCCATGGTTACATTAAAAGAAAAAAAACCCTGCTTTTTGCTACGTTCTATTACATGTTTGGTTTCAAGCTAAGGCAGAAACTGCAACAGTTCTTATCCAACAAATTTCATTGTTGAATATTTTGAAGAGTTTTGTTCTCAATTCCTCACCAAGGTTTTTGTATGTATTCAAATTACTTATATTATGGATATATATTTTAATATTAAGTAATATTTAAAGACAAGGTGTTTGCTTGTTGTGCTTTTCTAAAAACAGGCAGGTTTCAATCTGCTATATTTTAGCCATTAGGGAAAATTAAATAAGAGTTCACTTTGCCTGCTGTTTATCTGACACAGCCATTACAAACATTAAATATTACAACATAGAAACAACATAAAACAACAGATCTAAAGCTGATTTGCTCATTTTGCCCTTTAGAAGCATCAGTGTTGGGAATGATGAATGTGCAGCATCTGTGATACAGGACAAAAGTCTTTTTTGAAGGTACACCTCTGGAATTGAATGATGTTTTTTTGCCACAAGAGGCTGCTGTTGCTCCGCTTTTTAACCCTCCTCCACTTCCTCAAAGCAGATAAGAGCTAATTTTCTGGTCCCAGATGAAACCGATCTTCTGGCATCATTTAAGGAAAATAATTTGGCAGATTTTTTCTGAGCTTTGCTTTTTTAGTTGTAATCATGAAGAGAGAAATCTGATAATGCTGAGCTAATGAAAATGGTAATGCACTTGTCATTACGTTAAAGTCTTTTCAGATGCTTAATTCTTTAATTATGATCCACACAGTGAATTTCAAAGACAGGGTTTCTAAAAGAAATGTTAATGAAGCCCTTGTAAAAGGAATTTAATCAAAATAGCGAAGAGGTCCAAGGCGGATGTTGGTTTGCACTCGATCAGCAGAAGTTTAATGATTATGAGATGAAATAAAGGCAGATCTGGATGTTTCTTTTTCATACAAAATCAAAAATATTCCCCTTGAGTGTCAGCTCCAATGCTGTCCGGGAGAAATCAGGTAAAAAGAAGAAGACTTCAGATATTCTTTTCCCACTTTAGAGATAGTTGCTCAAGTAGAAATAGGACATCTTATTAGGCCAAGAGTCACATTTACAAACTCCTAGCCCTCATACGTAGTTTCCTTATGTGCATGCACCCCACACTGTTAGCACTACTGCAGCATGAGAGCCAATTTACAAGCCTTTCACACATTAAAATATATGCACAGCACATACGGTGCTCAGAGGCGTTCTGGATTCGGATTAAAGTGTCCAAATTGCATCCATTAATATTCATGTCAGTGGCTTGATGTTTTCTCACCAGATGAAGCTCATCTCCGTCCACCCAGTGGGTCCAGCCTCTGCCTTCAATCTCGCCCTTCTGCACACACACCAGCTTGTCTCCCTCCCAGGTGATGGTGGTCTGGAGAAAATGTTAGAATAATACAGGAATCATCAGCAAAGGCTTGATTTCAACTGAACAATACAGAAAATGATGTACTTGACTACTTTAAACATATAAAGACATTAATTCATGCTGAGTCAAAGGCCAGGCTGTCTCCAATCCTTTATTTAAATTTATATTTTTTTATTTATAAGTCATCCATCTGTGAGTAGAGGAAGTGCATAGAGAAGAAAATTAGGGAGGGAGAGTGGGGAATGACACATGGGGAAGGAGCCATATGACTAAAACCTCCAAACATGGTGTGTAACATAACTGTTAAGTCATTCAGTCTGCTTAACACTCTTTAAAACTTTTTTTTAATATAATCTGAACATTAATGCACACATATGTGACCCTTACTCGCAGTTAACCTCCACAAAGCTCAGAGCTCAGACAGAATCACCACACAAAAAGCTCAAGCGTCACCTATTCAGTATCCATGGCCATACTTTGGATTACATAAATGTGAGTATGTCTATTTTTAAGTAAAGTTTCTGGTCACTATTTTGTTTCACTGTTAAAGTGCATGGAAAGATTGAGGAAACATGTTTAACATTGAGCAAAAAAAGGCAATATTTGTGCACATCATTTATCCAAAAAAGTCTGGTCTTTTGCACAAATGTTAACACTTATCTGGGACTGTAAAGTCACTAAAATATAGTTTTTTATATTTACTGCACAGAGAAACTCACACAATTTCCAATTATTGGGAAGTTTTCAAAACTAGATTAACATGTCGGCTGCCATTGCTGTGCAAGGAATCTGTCTAAAGATAAAAAAGTGGCTACACTGTTCATCTGAGCACCCAGTCAAGCACCCAATATTAAATATATTTGGGATGTGCATGTTTTTTCTTCCTAAATTGTTCCTCTTCCCAAATCTTTTTCCTTTAGAGTGTCCTTGAAGGCCACATGTTTACTTCTTGTCAAGAAGTAGACATTGGTCCAAAGATGTCCACTGAACACTCATGTGAACTTTCCCAATGAAAACTTCTATTAAGACACTGAAGTTTGGAATTCCTATAAAAATCCCTTAGTTTCATCCCTGCTCGGATCAGGCTATTTTCATGACAAAAACAATGTTTTTTAATATGAAATTAGTATCCATGGGCCATCTTCAAGCCCCTCCACATGAGAAAAAACCCTTTGTTCTTCCATTGCTTGTCCTAACTTTCAGAAAAGGTATGCCCCCCCTTTGAAACCATTTCCGTTTGACTTCGTAGGGAGATACTGTCTGTCACCTTCCCCTGATGGGAGACACTCCCTGTATCAGATGTTTGTTAAGCCCATAGGCTCCTCTATGAAAGGAACATGTTAAGACATATCTGTGCAGCAAAAGTAAATATTAAAGCATATCCAGTTCTTGACAGGGGTGAGGTCAGAAACAGCTGGCAAGGTTTCAGATTAAAAGTGCCTGTTCTGAGCAGGGCTGAATCTGTTGGGTTTATAGGCATGCCAAGATGTATCAGTGGATTTTTAGGCAAGAAACTTAAAAAATATGCTCTGGGCCATCTGGTATTAGGGTGAAACAAGTAAAATTTACGATCATTAGATATTATTATTATACAAAGAACAGGGTAGATTTCTACATTTTAAGAATCTTTACAAGTAGATACATGGTATGTGTGGGCTGCCATTGTTGTGAAGAGGGAGTACCAGGAAATGTATCCTCTGATTTTACTAACTGGATTTAAAAGAAGCTGATACATTACTGTGAGCTTTACATTTAATATTTTACAGATTAACTCACAGTTAAAGTAATTACATAAAATTAAACTACCATTCTCTTAAATCTGCAGAAGCCCTCAGATGGGCTTTTTTCCTCATTAACAATATATAAATACCCACCATGCATTTCCTGTCATCCACTCCGGACAGATCCTCTTCGAACTCTTTGCCAACGTAAAAGTCCATGTTGTAGTTTTTAAAGGTGCTGAGGGTTTTGATGATGATGTGGTCTCCGTCGTGAGTGATGTCCTTGTCAGGTTTCAGCAGGTTAGCAATTTTCCTGATGGCTACGTTCACATCTACAGGTTGCCAAAACAAAACGGAAAATAAAAAACAGAAGAACATCCATAAGAAGCAGTGCAGTGTAATGCATTTACAGTTTTCTATTAATATATATATATATGTACAACTTTAAAAACAGATTTTATTTAGCAGTTTTTGTAGGGCTTTCAAATCCACTTTGGTAACTTTCCTTGAATGAATAACTAAGAGGTAACTCTAAGAAATGTACTGTTAATCTTTCCCTATTGATAGTTAGTTATAGAAGACAAAAAATACATTGTTTGCAATCTTTTTGTACAAAAATTAATGATGAGGCTTGTACAGATGTTCAAAAGAGTTATACCATTGAAACATAATATCACATTTCACATTTTTTTTCAGTTTAGGATGTCTGACCTCTACTATTCCCTGCCACAAACTTACCAAGAGCCTTCATGTACTCCTCGAAGTTATCATTTGAAATCATTTTCCAGTATCCGTTCAGATCTGCAGGCATGTTGGCTGTTTCTTCTGCTGCCTCTCTTTACTTCCCTGTGAACGAGGAGGTCCGCTGTGGACGGCTACTGGTGACCGGAGTGCCAAACAGGCTTTCCAAAGCCCTTATTTGAATGAAACCAACTTTAATCCGATTACCTGCTGGGTCTCATTCTTTTTAGGGGGCAACGCTGCTCGCACCTCCCACTTCCCTCCCACAGGCTGACACCGCGTAACCCCCTCAATCCCCTTCACACAATGTATGCTGGAAACATGTGCATATGTAAGGTGGAAACACTTGTGTGGTTGTGTGTGTATGTTTGTAGGATTATGGCAAATACACTTCCAAAGTGAATGAGGCACACTCATGGAGCTCCACATGTGATGCTGAGCTTGGTTGTATAAAAAGATGTTGTTTCTGTATTAAACCTGTTAAAATCAGGACTGGTAACTGACTTACCATATTTACCCATGCTACTGTATATAATGTTTTTTTTTTTTTTTTACCATGTTTCATGTCTTATTGTCTTATTTTTGCTAATAGTGTGTCTTTAATTGCTCGGATAACCTTTGCCTTAAACGCCATAATGAATGGTGATCTCTAAATAGAGTTGCCTTGCGTTATCTTGCCTTGTATGAGAAGTACATACATTACAGCTATAGCAAATGTAATCAATCCTGCCACTATGAAGAAAGAAAGAAAATGCACTGAAGCTAGGCAAAACACTGCTTCAGATGGGCCTTACTGAATGTTGGTTGAAAAAAAAAAAAAAACAAACACAAAAAACAGACTTTACATGGTTTTAAACAAATTTGCAAGGCTTTAATTTACCTCTACCAAGTCTCTTAGTTTTAATACTATCTCAGCAGGCTGCACACCCTATGCATCTTTTGTTCCGGAGTGGCGCAGAATAAAAACCAAAGGGTTTGCTAACGCATAAGTAAAGCTTTCAAAATATGTTAAGTATGCCGAAAAAATATGCCAGTGCTGTCTTTTTAATTTGTTCTCCCTGAAAAGTCAGGCCCCATCTGCAGCAATGTTTAACTTAAGTCGGAACTTGTTCTTTCTGTAAATGGGCAAAGCTGACCAAATCACTGTGGCTAATGTATCAACCTACATTATCCATTTACAATAGAACAATAATACAACAGAGAGGACTTGGTGATTTTGGAGAAAGCCTTGAGTTTTCAAATGACCAAAGTGTTTTTTTAGTTCAAAAAGTCTTCAATGTGAAGTAAAAAAACAGCTTTTAATTTCCCAAATTCTGACTTTATTACCCAGACGTTCTGCCTTGCCTCTGTTGTTTTTAAAAGATCATCAAAAGTGATCGCATTTAATGGTCCTAACACTGTAGCTACAGCCGTATGTGGGCAATTTCACAACTGTCTTTTTAAAGTCTGAACAATTCTGAAACATTTCTAAGCGAGGCATTTTCAGATATATTCTAAAACATTGAATCTCAAAAACTTGTTTTTTCTAATTTCTAGAATTGAATGGAATCAGTAAGTAGCAAATGGACTGAAGCTTACATAGCGCTTTTCTAGTCTTTCTGACAAGTCAGAGCACTTTGACACCGCAGGTCACAAAAACACCTTCACACTCCTTCATTCTCGCATTCACTCACTGATGGTTGGAGTGTTTCTATGTAAGTTATCCTCATTATCAGCCTCAGTTCTTTTATGGATCAAACAATAGCCCTTCTGATTTGTGGTGGAGCGAACTATCAGACTAGGCCACAGATTAAAAAATCCAATACATTTTAAAACACAGGGAACTGATGTGCTAAATGCTCGACCCTTTCTGTCTTTCAGGTCTCATTATGGCACCTGTCTGTTGTCTTGTGTCTTCTCCTGTATGTAATATGACATATGGGCGTATTTCCTTTGTTATCATGTCTGGATGAAGCCTCAGCAGTGTTGCAACATGGTGACACATCCCTTTTAAATGAAAATGTTCATGCTACATCAGAGGGCTGTGGATTTGAAGTTCAAAATAACTTAATTTTAACTGAGAACTCTGTTTGAAAATAATCTGAGCAGTCATTTTTATTTGCATTGAGACCTTTTAGGCCCCAAATCCCATTACAATTTTTTAGATAATCTGCTGAGTCTGAGTCCTGTTTCAGTAAACCGAGACAAAACAGTTGCACACTGTTTTTTGTCTTTTTAATTACTTTAATTAAAGGTGCTATGAGGAGAATATATTACCGGCGAAATAAAGACTCTGCTACCCATGAGCACGCGCGGAGACTATCGTAATGCTGCATTCCAGTAACCTCAGAAATGAGAGTGACATTATCTCTGACTTATCGGCGTTCCAGTTGAAGTCGGAAAAAAACATCCCGATCTACCAGGCTATTGTTAGCTGTTGTTAGCACGCCCTGCGTTGTTGTTCACAAATATCACATGAAGAATGTGATTATCACTATGGCAGCATTTTTGTAAATACAAGTCTAACAATACGATGTATACAGCTGATCTAGAGCGACACACCCCAGTCAGAAGGGCAAATAAATGTTTTATTACAGGAGCTAAATCGACTCGGGGTCGGCGAGGTTTCACCGAGTTCCCAGTAGGAAGTTCCGACTTCGGGGGCATTCCAGTTGCAGTTTCCTACTCGGAACTCGGAAATTCCTACTTCTGACTACAACTGGAACGCATCAAAGACATGACTGAAGCCAAAGCGCGTGTTTGTTGTGATAAATGCAGCTCGGACCTTCCTCAGAACTCTGCATTGATTTACAGGTCCTTTTTTCAACAACTTACAGGATGCAAAGCGACCAGGTAATGCATCTCTTTCTACTTACTTAGCAGTCGTTTTTGATGTGTGACAACAAGCAATTTTTGGAAAACTTATTATCGTAGTTGTAGCTGGCTATATATCGCTACTTACAGCCCAGTGCTCTAAGACGTGTCCGAATAATATAAATTTGCTCTTGTTTTATTTGTCTTGTTCCCAAAGTTGAGTATCCAGGCCAGTCCAGTCCTGTCCGACCAGACCGTGAAGCTAAGGAATAGCATTTATAGATAACCTATTTTGATGCTATAAAACTCATCTTAAAGTGTGTATTCCGATCAGGCATATATCTAAAAGTAAGACTTTTTTGTAATTACTTAGAAACTCCTCACAGTCCCTTTAAGTAAAAAGTAAATTATATTTTGATTCCTTTTAACTAAGTCCAGCTAGCAGCATTACAAAAACATGAAGAAACTTATACTCAGAATGGTATATACATATCCTCAGAGTGGCTATTGGACTCCGATAACAATTGAAAATGCTCACACTGGCTCCAATCTGTTACTATGACTAATACTAATACTGTATCGGTACATCATTACTGTAGTACTAATCATATTGTTTTTGACACCTAACAATTTTACTAAAATAAATTCATGAAGTGCTTTTTAACAGTGTTCAAAAATGCTGTACTCCTGCATCTATTGTTGTAATTATGATCCAGGGTTACTCTATTAAACCATCAACCGGCCAATGAATGTGGTTAATTACAGCAGAACAAAAGCAGAATAACCTGAGCTTAAATTGGCCCAACTTGCAACAATTAAATAAAGCACAAAGACCCTGTCACTTCATGTTGTTTCCCTCAAATAACTCACTCAATTTGGTAATCTCTTTCCGGGCCAGCTGCCGCAAACCCACTGCCTCAATCCCTCTGCTGACTGAGCACAAAGACACACTCTTATAGACGTACACAAACACACATTTGCACAAAGCATCTTTCAATGGATGCCAGTTAGTATCACTCACAGAGACGTTTCCAGCCACTGGCCTCAGTGAGAAAACACCTCCTGTAGCCGAGCAACTGTCAGGATTACTTTAAATCCTTTGGTGGAAATTTGCAGACGCTGTGTGTGGATGATAATGATGAAACTGAGAAGATTCAGCTGTCAGGAGGCTGCTGCAGAGAATAAACACAAAGAATTTAAAAACAGGATTTAGTTATCTACAATTACATTTGAAGACGAGGGGCTCCCGTGCTTGCACATCATTGGATAGAAACAGTGTACATACAGTCCTCCTCAGCGTTATTGGCACCCATTTATTATTTTCATTACTTTTACATTATCTTCAGAAATAAATTGAAATGTACCAAATTTATGTCATCAGGATCTTTTAATTGAAGGTCCAAAATACTTTAACAAAAGAAAATCATTTTCACAAGTTACATATTGTAATTTCAAAGACGGAACTGAAAAAAGCATGTGCAGCAATAATGGCACCCCTCTTTAGTATTTTGTTGCACACCCTTTGGCACTGATGACAGCCTCCAAATGTTTCTTGTAGTCATCTATAAACTTCTTGCACTTCTCAGCTGGTATTTTCTCCCACTTCTTCCCATGCAAATTGTTCAAGCTCTTGAACATTTGCAGGTTTTTCTTCCCCAATGGCAAATTTCAGCCATACCAAAGATTTTCAATTGGATTGAGATCAGGACTCATTGCTGGCCATTTTAAAACAGTCCATATTTCCCTTTTCAACCATTCCTGCGTGCTTTTGGATGTGTGCTTTGGGTCTTTGTCTTGCTGGAGGGCCCATGATCTTCGACTCAAACCAAGTGTTCTTACACTGGGTAGGACATTTCAATCCAAAATTTCTTGATGATTCTCTGATTTCATGATTCCTGTGATATAGTCAAGGCCTCCAGTATTCAATGCAGCAAAGCAGCCCCAAACCATTATGGAACCTCCACCATGCCTAATTTTTGGTAGGGTGTTCTTTCCTTGTGGGCTTCAAGTGGTTGCAATTAAAACTGCCTATTCTAAATATGACTGCATGATCATAGTAGCTAATGAAGTATAATTTTAAAAACTTAATATGTGAACATTACTTCTGCCAAGTTTGAGTGTAATAAAGTGATGCAGAGCAAAGTTAGAGAGGTTTGTAAAGAAACTGTTGGTACTGTCACATTGTGTACTTAAACTTCATGGGTGCCAATAATGATGAGTAGGACTGTACATACAGAGAAACAGACATATTTGAATATAGTAAAACCTCATGATGATTCTAAACCTTTAAAATCAAACTGAAGGTACAATTATTGAGAATTGGCCATTACTGAGAAACTAGAAGTACTGCTCCTGTGAAGTAGAAGCTCCAGGTAGTAAAAGACCACTGGTGGGTCAATATCAGAGGAAGTTTTTGATGCTTTTATATTCCACCCACTTGACAACTTTAGGGACAGGACAGTAATAAATGACAAGTAGCTGAAGGTCAGATTCAAACCTTTAAACTTTGAGGCTGTCGCAGTGGTTCCCATCTTTTTCTTTTCATCGAGCTCCCTTGAGTGAACATGCAAAGAGCAAACACCTCCAGGACCAACAAAGAAGATATAATGCTGTTCAAAATGTACATCAATCTTGACCTGTAAGCTAAATGGACAAAAATCTGTACTTCAGGCTTAAATGTGCGTCTGAACTCCGTCAAACATCAGAGGAGAAATGGAGAAATAGTGACTTGAGTGAAGGCAGAGAAATGTTCAAAATCAAACAATGAAGCAGCTCTCTACCACAAAACTGACAACTGATGGGCCATGTTGTGGGTTAAAGATCTTCTTTCAGTAGCTCAAATGAACATTTATTCAGCTTTGGTGGAGCTGCTCTGATAATTCTGTGATTGATAGATTCAGATAGAGAAATCCTGCACACAGCTTTATTAATAAAAATAGGGTTATGAAGGTTTTGTTTTGATAGAATTTTAATATGCTTATGAAAAATAATAATACCCATTTTGGACATAAAATGAAAAATATCTGCTTCTTTTTTCCTCTTTGTGTTTAAAGTCTACAAACTTTTTAATCAAAGGGACTGTGAGGAGAATCTATTACTGGTGACATTAAGACTCTGCTATCCATGAGCATGAGCGACCGCGGCGACTGTCGTAATGCTGCGTTCCATTAACCTCGGAACTGGGAGTGACATCATCTCCGACTTATCAGCGTTCCAGTTAAAGTCGGAAAAAAACATGCCGATCTACCAGGCTATTGTTAGCTGTTGTTAGCACGCCCTGTGTTGTTGTTCACAAATACCACATGAAGAATGTGATTATCACTATGGCAGCATTTTTGTAAATATAAGTCTAACAATACTATGTATACAGCTGATCTAGAGCGACACACCCCAGTCGGAAGTGCAAATAAATTGATTATTACAGGAGCTAAATAACTGTTCACACTGGGGGCATCCATCTTCCATTGTCAACTCGGGGGTGGCGAGGTTTCACCGAATTCCCAGTAGGAAGTTCTGACTTCGGGGGACATTCCAGCTGCAGTTTCCTACTCAGAACTCGGAAATTCCTACTTCTGACTACAACTGGAACGCACCAAAAGACCCAAGCCAAAGCGTGTGTTTGTTGTGATAAATGCAGCTCGGACCTTCCTCAGAACTCTGCATTGATTTACAACTTCTTTTTTCAACAACTTACAGGATGCAAAGCGACGAGGTAATGTATCTTTTTCTAGTTATGTAGCGGTAGTTTTTGATGTGTGACAACAAGCAAGTTTTGAAAAACTTAGTATCGTAGTTTTGTAGCCAGCTATATATCGCTACTTAAGCCCGATGCTCTAAGACGTGTCCGAATAATATAAATTTGCTCTAGTTTTAATTGTCTTGTTCCCGAAGTTGAGTAACCAGGCCAGTCCAGTCCTGTCCTGTCCGACCTGACCAAGGAGCTAAGGAATAGCATTTATAGATAACCTATTTTGATGCTATAAAACTCATCTCAAAGTGTGTATTTCGATCAGGCATATATCTAAAAGTGAGACTTTTTTGCAATTACTTAGAAACTCCCCACAGTCCCTTTAAGCATGTGAATATGGTTTTTAAAGGGTATACTTGTTCAAAAGCATCAAAAAAGCCCTTAAATAAATCACTATCCATATACTGTATATGTGTTAGTGAAATGCTGTTTGTTGCAATTGTATATCTGCAGATACATTTATTTTTTAAAGTAGAGGTCTATGGCTATAAGGACCAACACCATGGTGGTTGGTCATACAGAAATAAATCTAATTTCATTTTCCCATTATAAATAACTGAGACCAAAGGGTGCTTTGTTTTGAGAGAATGACTGGATCCTTATCTATCTCTTGACGGTGTAAATATTTATACATATTATTATAATATTTATATATAATATTTGCACACACGCGCTCTCTGTCTCTGTCACATCATCTCACTCTGTACAATAAGTGTAACTGGAGGACACCTGATAATCAGAGTGATCAACAACGGAGACAATTCACAGGTCAGAACTTATAAAATACCCATCAGTGATTAAAACAATCAAACAAACACCATCAGCACTGTATGAATGTTGTTTTTCCTGCACTTTCCTTTATACTCTGAACGTGTTGCAGCTTAGTTACTTACTGTGTCAACTGTTGGTTTGAATTGAAGCTGACTGCATTCCTTAATGTCACTGTTTAACAGCTGATGAAAACAGAGTGGGTCCTCCTGAATGTCTCCCTCTTATCCTGGATAATGATGATGTGAATTATGCACACAGTTGGTGCATGTTTATTTGTAACCTTTCATTTCCAACCGCTCAGTCTACAGTCTTGCATTAAGCTAGGCGGTGGCACCAAAATGGTTTGGGGCTGCTGTTTTATTGGTAAATTTAGGCGTCTTTCCTCTTTTCATGTCTCGCTATGGGATGTGTATCACTGCACTTGCCTCATAAATATAGTTTAGGTGTACAAAAATACTTTTGCTGAGTAACTGGATGAATTTACTTGCATATATTTGAGTTGCTGCTGAGCACAGTAAAAAGACTTATCAGACAAAGTTACCTTAAATAGACAGGAATTTATTAAATTCTTTGAACTTTGCAATGTGTAAAAATTAATGAGGGTGAAACTCTCTGCAGAAAACACTCTTTCATTTGCTGGCACAAAGGTGAGGCTCAGGATTTGCACTCTGAATGTCTATGATTAAAAATATATACCACTGCACTGTGAGGATATTCAGACTGAAAATGGGCGAGAAAAAATTGTGGCAAAGTGTTTCCTTGTAGATGTTTTCAGCCTGTGAAAACTTTTTATCACGCTGCAGTCTGAAGTTAACGGAGCCTCCAGTCCCTGAAGAGATGCACTGAACTGTGGGTAATTTCACACATCGAAGCATCTCATGATCAGTCTTCCATCATTCAGCCATCCAGAGTCTTCACCGGCTGTTGTGCTTGTTTGGCGAGTGGCCTGAGCACCGTGCCCTCGTTCCTCCTCTCGCTGTCCTCCGTGTACAGGTTGTGCTTCTGAATATAATCTATCACAGAGTCTGGGATCAAGTACTTTACGCTCTGACCACATCTCAGAGCCCGACGCACCTCTGTGGCACTTGTTTCGTTCCTCACCCACTCCCTCACCAGGAAAATGTTTTGACTGTGGCGGGACAGCGTGTCTGACTCGCGTACTGCTTGCTCTGGTTGAAGGCCACCTCGACTGACACAGATTAGACCAAAACGGCCGACCACCTCTTCAACGTGATCGTCCAGCCACAGGCCCGGGATCTTGAAGGTGTCGAGGAAATCGGCTCCACAGAGAAGCTTCAGCTTGAGGCCTGAGGAAGAAGATAGACGAAAAATGTGTACTTACCGACTGAGTTTTCTTTAACTTATTCACCAAAAAAAGTAGAACTCAGAGAGCTGATGATTGAGATAGACAATGATAATTAATGATCCTAAAGTACAGTGGTAAATGAATAAACAGATACATGAACAAGAGTATGTCTGTGTGGACTAGAGTAATGTAAAAAACTGACAAAGGAACATGTCAATGGTTTTCTGGCTCGATAAAGTACCTTTTCCTTTGTACCTGTTTTTTTCTATCACTCTCTACACATCTATCACTCCATCCATCTATCTATCCATCTATCTATTGGGTGGATGTATTTGTCAGTGGAAAAAAGAAATGGAGGAATAAATAGATTAGCTCAGCAGGTGAACAGAAGTTTGTGAGTAATGGACTCAAGATGTATTTAAATGAAAATATGTTTAGAAGTATGGAATGAGGCAGCAGGAAGCTGAATAAATGAGGTTGATGAACTAAAGTAATGAGTAAATACTAGAAGTGAATGTGCATGAAATGAGGTAGTGAATGGACCAATGAGCGAAAATGAGTATGAGTGCATGACAAATGAGTTCACTAACGTTTTATAAAGCCAATCATAAATAATCATTTTCCTGTATTGTTTATGAAGCTTGTTGATGTAAAGCACTTTAATACGAACACCCAAAACAAACAAAACTAAGGGCTTTCCTTATTTCAAACACCTAAATTCTTTTTTGTCTTTGAATGCACAGAGTTGTATTCCGAACAACATCTGGGTAATTGATTTCTTCATCAACATTTTTTAAGTGATTATGGTTCCCAAAAGTGACATAATCCTCCAGTTTAAGTATATTTGAAACCATGGAAACAGTCCAAGGGTGTTTGACAACAGGCAGCTTCACCATCAGGTAAGGGTGTGCGATATGACGATATTAAATCGTTTAAGATTGTAATGTGGGGGTGATCTCATAAAGCAGAAAGATCGTCAGATCGTCTGTGTGGGCGCAGAGACTTTGACGCACACCCGACTAGCCAATTGTAGCACATTACGCGCAGTGCATGGTGGGATCTCCTGTTTGGTTATGTAGCATGAAGCCATGGTGGAAAGAGAAAAGGAGATAAAAGCTTGAAGATGTTTGAACAAAAATCTGTTCTAAAGCAGCTGTATTATTCACTCAGATTATAGACATTGCAGTTAGATAACATTTGTTTTAAATTGTTGCACTTTAAGAGATAATGTTGATATTGTTGTTCATTACCTTTTATGTTTACATTTATTGCACATTTTTATAAAAACTGCACTATTTAAATTAAAACCTGTTCAGAAAGTTTCCTTGGCTTTAATTGTATTTTATTTTCTTTTAGGGTTTTACATGTTTTATGTGTTAAACATAGGGAAAAAAATGGTCAAACATGCAAATTAGTCTAGAAAAATCTACGTAAAAAAGAATCGTGATAAAATCGTGATTTTATTTTTTAAAAATCGTGATATGATATTTTTGTCATATCGCCCACCCCTACCATCAGGAAAAAGGCCTTCTGAGAGTATATATATATGGTGGAAAATAACAGCACTGAAGGTGCTGGTGATGTGATGAGTACTGAGAAAGAAAGTGAGCAAGACGGGAGAAGGCAACAACAAACACTGACTTTTTAGTTTTACATTATTACCAGACTTCAGATTTTCAAGGTGCTTCAGGCTACAGCGAGTAATAGCAACACATATTAGTTCAATTTTATGGTTTAAAAATGAAGTCTGCCTGTCATACATAAAATTATCTTATACAAGACCAGATCTAAAACTCCATTTCTTTTCCAGACATCTTAAAAACATCACTGTGTAAAATATGAATCCACATAAATCATGTCATACACAATGCTAAATAAATCAGTGAGAATCCCAGATAATCTTAACACTGATAGGCCAGCCCTCAGTTACACAACCACAGAGTTCATACATGTTGTAAATTACAATCACACACACACACATGCACGCACAAGCTTAAACACACAGTCTTAAAAGTTTTAAACCATCCCTAATACCCTTTAACTGCTGTGAGTCAGAACGACAAAGCAGCTGTAGGATTTCACTTTGCTCGTGTTAAGCACAGGCACATTATACAAGATCAACACAAAGCCTCAAAACCAAACCTTCTCAAAGATGGGATCAAGTAGCAAGCTGAAAAAGTGTCCTGTCAAGCACCATGCACTTATGAATGACCTTTATCATGAGATGGAGGGTCAGAAGCCACAACAGTGAATTTTTGAGGATATTTTTAAGGATCTGATCCTGTTACTGATCTGCAGATTTACTGTTCATGAAGTTCACATCTAGAGTGTTAGCATGCTAGACAATCACTCTGCATGTGAACGGTTTGCAAACAACGGGCTGTAGAAACTAGCAGAGTCGTAATTATATGATATCCACATGGTGCTCCTATCTATCGGCCCCTCTGAAAAAAAATAAAAATAAAATAAAAAAAGCACACTATCTTTGAGGGGCAGCTAGCTGGACTGGTTATTTCCAGCTAACTCTCGCTTTAAGACATATCCCAATAAAAAGGCCACGAAACAATACCTATGAGGAAAAACATTACTTGTGGACACTAATGACATCTTTAACAGAATTCAAATAAAATGTATGAACTCTTTTGTAAAAGCTAAAACTGAAGCATTAAAGGCAGCTAAAGCATTTACATGTCAGATGTTTGAAGATTTTGGGGGTTAAAAAAATATTTAGAATGTGTGCTACATCATACAGTCTGGCTTAGGTTACAACCTATTCATCAGCACCTCTATCATTTCAGTAAAATCTGCCTTCACACGTTTTCGGCGAGGAGTATGTGAGGATAAATTGTCATTTTAATTTCTTTAGCACAGGCCTGTGAGGTAGTAGATTACTGATATGCTTTGCATTAGCTACTGCAGGTGTATTGTAGATCTTTGGTTGGTGCCAAATCACACCAAACCAAATACCCTTATTGCAGCTTTAATGGAATTCATTTTTGTTTATGTGAAAAATCTCTGGGCCTAAACCAGACAGGTAAGATACTAAGAATGGGAGCTCGCTGGCTGTACTAAGCCACCAAAATATGCACTGTGGCCTCCAGAACATCAAGAAGCAGAGTCTTCCAGCAAAAGAGGGGCATAAAAACAAGGTTAGCAATACAAGGATACAGTTTAAATGTTGTTGGGTAATACTCATATAATTTTGGCTGACTAAATAAAATAATACACATATATTTACTATTGAATTCTATATATGGACAAACATTTTGACGAGCTTATTGATAGCTAAGCCAACAGTTATTGGCCCATAAACATGTCTGATATGGTCACATGACTGTATTTCCACACTAGCATACTAACAAAAAGCAAAAAAGCAGGATGTGGTTGGTCACCTTCAAAAGGCTGATGGTAAGTCGATATTGTGTTAACCACCTTAAAGAGGTGTGTCTGCCAGCGTGCTCACATTTAGCTATAAGAATTAACCTGGTTATTATATTATTATTGAACAAGGGCAAACTTTGACCTGTTGGTGGCACTGCAAAAAAATGTAAAAATGTGGAGCTGTTTTTTTGCACATCCTTTTGGGATCATGACTGTCTTGTACAATACCTTATGGCCATCAAACTAACAGTTTTTACATTTTATTTGAAATAAAGTCGAGGTTCATCATCCAGTCTCGGTTGTCCAAAACAGAGAGGAAACCAAAATTAACATAAAAATATATAAAGGTTTCAAAACATAAATAAAAAGACAAAGGATGAATAAGCTGATCCCACTGTGAGAACAGGAAGAGGCTCTTACTTGAGGGTGGAGTGGAGTTACTGTTGGAAATATCTCGCTCTACGTTGTTTTCATACTGCTTCAGAATACGTCCATAATGATACCTAAGAGACAAAGAGAAAGACTGAAATATTATCAAGATAACTTCAAACTTGTTATCATGTTTACCTTTTTCTGATAATAGACCAATGGTGGATAAAGATCAGGCATCCCTGCTCTAAAATTATTTTTACCTCCGCCAAGGAGGTTATGTTTTCGGGAGAGTTTGTTTGCCTGTCTGTCTGTCTGTCCGTCTGTGAACAAAATAACTCAAAAAGTAATGGATGGATTTTGATGAAATTTGTAGGAAATGTTCAGCATGAGAAAAGGAAGAACTGATTCGATTTTGGTGTTGATCCAGATCGGCATCTGGCCGCAATGGCAAAAAATGTGATTTCTGTGAATAACTACTGAACTAAAATAGATATCATGGTGAATCCAGTTGCTAATGGCATGTTTTCATGGTCAAGGAATCTAAATATTTAGATGGCACAAAGGTAGGACTAATATTTATGGTCAAAATCACAACATGGCTAAGGACTGTGGAGCTAGTCTCTTATTAAAGATTGTCAGTGTATTTTCTATCCAAACATCATGTTAATAACATTTTGCCAAACTGAAAACTGAAGGAGTTAATTATCTTTGAGTCACAGAACATGTAAGAGAGATGAATGAAAAGTTCACTGTTTTCATGGTAAGCTTCTTATAGATGTGTAAGTTCATTTGTGTGCATGTGTGTGTGTGTGTGTATTATGCAGTGAGGTGACGTGTGACATGGCCTCAGCACAACAGGCCTTTCATGCCTAAATCAGCACCCATGTTGCACAAACATGGGGGCCGGACATCATGAGGCACTTTGTCAGCAGTGTGAAGAAGCAGAGGGACTACAATAGAATAAATTAAATTAAAAAGCACGAGTGACCTTTATGAAAGAAGAAGAAAATGTCAGACTGCATTCAGACTGTATGCATCCATAAATGATTATTCCCTCAGGCTGAACCTTTGATAAAACCAGTCTGAAAATACATTTCCTTTAACTGTCCAGTAAGCCATTCCCACATCAAGATATTTACATGCTCTTCAGATCTACTCTGCAGTCTCTTTAACCCCCCACCTTCATGTTGCCCAGACAGCCTTTTGCATCTCAACAAATCCCGCTTGGCCAATGAATTTAGCAGCCCGTGCCCCTGATTTCACCTCCTGAAAAAGCCAGACCTGGGTCCAGCCTGCTCTGGCAGCTCAGAGCTTGTAATTGAGACTCAGGGAGCCTGGCAACATTCTGTTAAATAATCGGTTGAAGTTGGCACCCGTCAGGGCGGCTGGAGGAGCAGCCAAGGAGAGCACATCTCCCAGTACTCTGCTGGTGCATGTGGTAAAACTGGGACGCATCAGAGGAGAAGAAATATGCTTCTTAAAGGCTGACTTTATCCTTAAGTTCCCCGTGTGTTCTCCCATGATAGAACTTATGATCAGAAAGAAACTGTTTACACTTCTATGTCACTTTTTTTTACCTCATGGTGACCACGGTCTCTGTCCAGTCCGGCTGCTGGCTCTCCCATTCATCAACTGTGACCCAGTTAGAGCTCTGCAGCGCCAGCTTCGCCATTGCAATTCTGTGCTTAGCCAGTACCAGGCCTTGCTTTCCATAACCGTCACTCACTGGAGACACGATGCCACCCACCACCTGGTACCGGCCTGAGGGGAGAGAGGATCAGAACAGCTTTTCTGGGTCATGTCAGACGATACAGAAATGGAATATAAATAAGCAGATAGAGCCATTGCACAAAGATACTGCTGTTTATTTTAGCAGTGCCTCTTCAGATCTGACATTTTAGGACATGTGCTTAAAACTGAGTGATACTGATGCTTTGAATCAAATGAACAACCTACAGCTCACGATGCATTATTAACCTTCAGTGGTACAGAGACAGCTCTGCTTATTCATTTGACCTGAAGTGGGATTTTGGAAGGATTACCCAGAAGTAAATGCAAATCAAACTTTGCTTGTATAGCATTTTTTGTACATGACAGACATTGTTCAACGTGAAATTACATGAAAGCCATTTTTAAGAAAAAGAATCAGGTACACCTTAAAATTACCAGATTAAATTCATAACCCATTTACAGACACACATTTCAAAAAGTTAAGACCTCGGAAAGTAAGGGGATACAATCATGAAGTCTGGAAAAGAGGGTACTCTGGAGGCGGATCAAAAATACTGAAATTCAAAAGAATATAAAAAAATTGAAGAGAATAAATATAATAGCACAAAACAGAATACAAGCCGAGATAAATAGGGTGCAAAATTAAATATAAAGTAAGTAAATAAATAACTTAACAGCAAAGTTTACTGACAGAAACAAAAGAAAATACTGAACTGAAACACTGAATGGTCATTGAAAAAATAACAGGAAAAAATAACAGATAACAAAGAGGCATTTAGACAGCATGAGCACGCTGCATACGCCTCCATTAAGTGAAAAATAGTGAGAACACTGATTACTTTTGTCACTGACACAGACAAAAGTTTATATGTTGTGGGGGGTTATACTTTGTAAATATGATTAGATACTTTATTTATCATTGGTAAAACATGAGAGTCAACCCATAGCAGGAACAACTCTAACATACACTACATTGCCAAAAGTATTCGCTCACCTGCCTTGACTCGCATATGACTTAAGTGACATCCCATTCCTAATCCATAGGGTTCAATATGATGTTGGTCCACCCTTTGCTGCTGTAACAGCGTCAACCCTTCTGGGAAGGCTGTCCACTAGGGGTGAGTATTGGCAAGTATTTCTGATTCTGATTCTGATTCTGATACTTTGGTCACAATACAATAATATCACGATATCACAATATTGTGATATATTGCGATATTCTACAGTAAACTAGGAAAAATCTAGAGACAGTGAATATGTTACTTTTCCATTTTATTGTTATTGAAATATGTCAAATGCAGCGTTACATACATACACATAACACAGAGTGCATCAAGTCAATTAAACTAATGTTGCGAAGAAATTGTTCTTGTTTTCCCTTTAACAAAGTATTGAAATCATCCTAACCTGTAGTGCAGCTCAAACTGTAACTGAACACATGAGGAACAAAGTGCTTTGAGTTACTGATAGCACAACAGTAAGTTAAAAAAAGTCACATATTTCTCTTGTCACTGTCTGAACTGAATAGTGCATGAAAAAAAAACCTGTGCATACATCTTTATAAGTTGTATTTTATTTCCAACTCTGATAAAATATGAGTTTTTATTATTACAAAAATATCGATACTAAGATTGGAAATATCGATATTATATTGGGAGTCAAAATATTGCGATATATTGCGATAGCGATATTTTTTCACACCCCTACTGTCCACAAGGTTTAGGAGTGTTTATGGGAATTTTTGACCATTCTTCCAGAAGTTCATTTGTGAGCTCACACACTGATGTTGGTCGAGAAGGCCTGGCTCTCAGTCTCTACTCTAATTCATCCCAAAGGTGTTGTATCGGGTTGAGGTCAGGACTCTGTGCAGGCCAGTCAAGTTCATCCACACCAGACTCCGTCATCCATGTCTTTAAGGACCTGTTTTGTGCACTGGTGCACACTGCACAGTCATGTTGGAAGAGGAAGGGGCCAGCTCCAAACTGTTCCCACAAAGTTGGAGCATGGTATTGTCCAAAATGTCTTTGTATGCTGAAGCATTCAGAGTTCCTTTGACTGGAATTAAGGGGCCAAGCCCAGCTCCTGAAAAACAACCCCACACCATAATCCCCCCTCCACCAAACTTTACACTTTTAAAATGCAGTCTGACAAGTATTGTTCTCCTGGCAACCAACAAACCCAGACTCGTCCATTAGATTTCCAAATGGAGAAGTGAAATTTGTCACTCCAGAGAACGTGTCTCTGCTGCTCTAGAGTCCAGTTGCAGTGTGCTTTACACCACTGCATCCGGTGCTTTGCATTGCACTTGGTGATGTGAGGCTTGGCTGCAGCTGCCCGGCCATGGAAACCCATCCATGAAGCCCTCTGCGCACTGTTCTTGAGCTAATCTGACGGTCACATGAAGTTTGAAGGTCTTTAGTGATTGACTCTGCAGAAAGTTGGCGACCACTTCCCATGATGCACCTCAGCATCCTCTGATCCCACTCTGTCAGTTTACGTGGCCTACCACTTCATGGCTGAGTTGCTGTCGTTCCCAAACACTTCCATATTCTTATAATCCAGCAGTCAGTTGACTTCGGAATATTTAGAAGCGAGGAAATTTCATGACTGGATTTGCTGCACAGGTGGCATCCTATCACAGTTCCACACAGGAACTCACTGAGCTCCTGAGAGCGACCCATTCTATCACAAATGTTTATAAAAGCAGTGTGCATGCCAGGGTGCTTGATTTTATACACCTGTGGCCATGGAATTGGTTGGAACACCTGATTCTGATTATTTGGATGGGTGAACGAATACTTTTGGCAACATAGTGTAAATATTTAAAGATAAATTGATAAATCCAAATTCAAAACCATAAATATGTATGTATATGTCTGTCGATATCTGAACAGACACAAAGTGTCTGTCAATGTAGCCGATGACAGTTAACTTCTGCTTTAGAGAATGGGAATATGTATTGGTAATAAATTCAGTGTATTTGAGTAAACTGATAATAGACTTTGTCGAAGGCCTCTTTCATATAAAGTACTTTAAAAAAATAACAATGAGCCATTCAACAGGACATTATCTTCTTACTCTTAAGCTTTAATTGAAACATCAGCTGTAAGTCACCACTGAATACGGTCACTGATCAAACCTTCACACCAAGTCAGTCAGGACTGTGCACAGAGAAAAGTGTTGGAGAAACAATGGTGCTAATGATGAAGTCTGGACAGGGGACATCAGTTGCCTGCACACATCTGATAAATCTATTGATTAGTGCTTTATGCTACGTTGGTTTAGCTCTCAGACTTAATGTAACTGTCACCATATTTGCAGTTTACTTCTCACTCATACAGCCTGAGGTCTTTATGTGCCCTTTAATGGTATTCTCGTGTAACAAGAACTGCATACAGACTAGTCAACAAAACAAAACAAAACAAAAATCACACCACACTACAAGACAAAAATACAATTTCAAGAACCAAACAGTAAGAGTATATGTTGCCTTAGCTGTCATGGCTGTTAAAATTGTGTGTACAACACTGTTTGAAAAAGATTATCTATGAGGGACATTTCTTTGGCAGGCATCAGCAACTAACTATTAACTTTTCTGCTATTAAAATTCAAAAGCAGGGCTTTTACAGATGCATTTTAAGTAAATGAAAAGGTTTGAAGCTTCTCACAATCTTAAACCGGGGAACTAGAGAAGCTACAATACTCCTCACTTCTGCATTTTAGAACTACTAACTAATTCCTTCTATCAAGTATGTAGCAAGAAAATAATTGCACCACATCCAAAAGGGTTCAGATGCAGTCAGCTCTGTTATGAATCAGTGCTTTTAATCATCAGCATGGTAAGAGATCAATATTTTGTTCTTGGGTTTGGTCTACACATTAAAGAAAGATCCAGTTTTACTTTTCTGCTCCCTCAGCAGTCTAAAGTAACTACTCACAACTTTGAATAAACTTTAAACTTGTTACTTTTTCCTTTTTTAACTACTTCACTTGAGTAGATTCTTTAACGTATACCTTCCGCTCCCGGTTATAGGTGAGGGGTCAAATGAACCTCTAAGAGCATTATTAATGTTCCTGCTCTGGACGTGCATTCATAAAGCACCTTAGAGAGCTGACTCAGGACCGCTGCAACTCTAATGATGTCCTTGTGAACATGTGATCAGGCCTGTTCTCTCATTATGAGCAGCTTTGGGTGTAAAACACCCAGGTTTTCTGTTAAAAGCCTGCATGTGCTGACATGGTAGTTACATGTGTGAGCACACATGTTAAGACACGCAACAGAGGCTGAAAGAGCTTTTTATTCATACTAAAGACCACAGAACACAGGAAGTGAATGTGCAGGCTGGGTCATTGTCATGAGAAATATCAGGCCAAAGCAGGGTTAGGACTCCAAAGAATCCTAACTTAGGAGAAAAATAACTTAATTGACATTAATGCTCCGGGAGAGCAGGCTGGAAGTTTATGGATAAATCTGTAACTTCACACACGAGGACTCTGGGGTGTGTTCTTGGTAAGTATGTGAGTGCTCAGTGCTGCTCCAAAGTTTTACTGTTATGCACTGAAGGGCAGTGATGCTGACTTTAAAGTGGCAAGTAGAACACTTTAAATACTGCAGACTTCCCTCAGGACTTAGCCAAAGTGCAGTACCAACTAGTTGACATTACCTGAATTACACTGAAGCAAAGGCTGTTTTCCTCACTGGTGGTTTGAGTTCGACCGGGAGCCTCTTTCAGATCTGTCATTTTTCACCCTTTTATGAGACTTTTTCTTTCTGACAACTTTTTGAGTCCATCCACTACTCTGTTTATGTAGATTAAGACAGGAAACCCCACAATAATTCCTAAATAAAAGATAAAGTGCTTAACAAATTGATTTAACTACCACCCATTCTATCCATGAATTCTCAAATTTACTGTTTCACATAAAAACAGAAAGAGCACTTGCGCACATAATCATACCTTTGATTAAGATGTAAAATTCTAGTTGCTTTCTTGCACTGCTGAACAGAAAAAAAATCCATTTTAGCGGTTAAATGTTATGCTTTATTATTTTCTGTCTTGTCAGAGAAACCCAGTGAGTCGGCTAGAAGCTGTGCATGAAAAGATGAATTCAGTTTGAAATTATTCATTCCTGTGTGGTCAAGTGTGTTCAACTATTGCAGAGACTGGTAATTACAAAATGTGCCAAGGAAGAGGCAGGAAATGAAAGTTGACTGAAATAGGTGTCAGACACCTCAGGACTTTAAGTACCCAGACAGAAGGAGGACCACTGCTGATCTTCAGGCAGAGATTAATGTGCCTGGATCAGAGTCAGAGAAAGTCCCCGAAAGCACCACGAGCAGAGGACTGACAGAACAAGGCCTTTTAAAGGAAAGAAAAGATGCTAAGACGCCATCATTGAGGCCTGCAAACATTCAGAAAGGATTGAGGATTAATCTGTGGTTTATCAGTATTTTCTGTGTCAGTAATGTAAAAATAATAGCATTAGTATCATTCTGGAGTGTTTTTTTTTCTGCTGGTATATAGCTGTATTTTTGCCATGTTAAGCCTGAGGAGGAAGCAGTGCACTGGGTGAAAAAAACACTTTTTGGATGTGTGAGGAGTGCAAGCTTAGACTCTGTCTTCAGCTATACAAGAACCGCCTCAGGGACTAACATCAGTGAAAAAAAACTCACTGACATTTTCTTGTTTACTTCTATTTCTCATGAAAAAAAGGGTAAAAATGTAAAGAGCACCCATATGCATGCCACATCTGCACTACACACTGGAAGGGCAGACCACTCTCGAGTCTCTACAACTTGCGGATAAATTAGGCTGGTGTTCAAGGTTAGGTTTAGGCGAGAAGCCTCGAGTGGTTAGGGTTAGGGCAAGTGCTAAGGGAAGGTCTCTCCCCCCTGTGACCACGCTGTTCTCATCATAGCATCGAATAAGTAATAAAACACATGAAGCAGTGCCTTTCGGTATGCTGTGCAGATATGGCGGCACTCGGGTCCTGCAGATAGGTTCCCTCTCAAAAGGACACAGTAATTGACAAAAGCCTGCCATAGTTATAGTATTAAAAGTGTTGATTACTAATAACTCTTAAAATGAAAGTGCTTGCATTGATTCAAATGTGAAGCAATGCCCTATTAATATTACTACAAAGGACAACAAATATGTCTCCCCTCACCCCCCAACTTTAGGTTTGTATAAGGTTGTATGAGCAAACTGTGTGGTTATCTAAATAGTCTGATGTTGATTGATGCATTTATGATGTATTACAAACATTATTTTTTTATTCACTTGTTTACAGGGTTTTTATTTTGTGCTATATTGTGTTTCAGATCTAATGTAGCAGCATGTAAAGTGGATAACATATTATCTCAAAGATTAAAGACAATATAAAATAATATAAAATCTTGCCTAAGGTGCCAGAGTGGTTAAGGCTGGCTCTGAACACAATAGTCACAGGGTGTGAAATGCCATTCACTTGACTCAAAGGACATTATGCAGCTGCTTCTGTGTAACTGATGGTAACCCAAACTGCCAATTTTCTTGTTTCCTTGACTTTATTGGATTAAAGTCCATTTAAAACCTCCATCAGTGCGCTTATGCACAGAATGGACCAACTCTAACATAGCTTTATATTTTGCACATCACAGATACAGCAGTGTTACGGTTGAAAGAGTGACCATGCTAAATGGTCTCTGTTTTTCTTTTTTGTGGCTTTCTTTACAAAATAATTATAAAAATAACTTCTTGTGACTTCAGTGAATGTCAAAACAAATATGGGGACTCTTTCAGTCTTCAAAATCTACAACAACCACCCTCAGCCACACATGGTAGGCTTTTAAAAGTTAAAAATATGGCTCTTGTCATGGAGAATTTACACTGAGCATGATTAGAAATGGTTACTAACGTGCATTCTTAGTAAAGCTGTTACAATCCATGAGTATATTTGTGAAGTCAATGCAAAATGGAAGAATGATTGCTTATTCAAACTTCGTTACACACCAGTTACACTATAAAAACATTATATAAAGTGTACTAAATTACTATTTGTGTGTGTGTGTGTGTGTGTTGTGTTGGGGGGGTGAGCTTTACAATATCTTTTTTACACCTCACTAATTTAATCAGATAAGAACTAATTCTGTGACAAATCTAAAGGACCGTCTGCAGAAACAAGCGCTTACAGAAAGCCCCAACACACAAGACAATTTCATGAAGTGACAGAAGAACAGACTCAAGCTGCGTTCACACCGCATGCTACTTGTACTACCTCAGCGATCACTCTCCATTCAAAGTCAATGTACAGCCGCGATGGGGCGGGGCTAACCCTCCCACGATGCAATGGCCGCTTTTCAGACTACCACATAGCTTGTCGCGGGATGTCAAAGTAAAAAGAAGTTGATCATCAGCGGTGTGTGCACACGTGTCAGTACCCTAGACAGACAGTTACATCCTGTTATATGATATATGATATGATCACGGTGAAACTCGAGCGAACGTGACGTCACCGAGCAACGGCTGACGCCAACAGTGACCAAAATGAGGTATTTATGGATGCGCGACGATACATCAGCGGGCGACGCAATTTTGGTAGCTGGGTCGTTTGCAGTGTGAACGCAGCGTTACACAGGTACAAGAGACGAACCCCAATATTTGTGAATCGTGAGTGTGGAGACAGGGAACTGAGCTGAAGACACAAAGGAAGCTCTACGAGTGTATGATGGTCTGTCACTTCATTGTGCAAGCCTCCCTCAAGCATTTGTACCAACCAGACTCCTGGGATAACTATCTGCATTATCATCTTCTCAGACGTAACCCTTCCTCTGTCTTTGTGAGTAAGCTGTAGTATTAAACAGAATCAGTTTATCAAGGCTTGTTTTCAAGTTGCAGCTGCCTGCTGCTGTGAAAAGTTTGATGAAAGTGGTAAAGCGTTTATGGTCTGTTGATCATAAAAGAAAAACATTTACAGTTTTAAAAAAGCCCAGCAGAATTTTACAGTTTGCTCTAAAGTCTCAGTGGGTTAATCATTATGAGTAACCTCTCTCTCTTTTTGCTCTTTGATGCTCTGTTAATTAAAGACTGTGAGTTGTGGGGCATTATGAAGCATCTTTGACCCCCGAGAGCATCTGTAAAGTCAAAGAAAACACTAAGAAAGCAGACACCGTCTGTGAAGTGTGGATCTGACCTGTGCTGTGCATGTGGTCTCTGGCCAGCTCAAACAGCCTCATGTGCTGGTTGGTGATGGGATTAAAGGAGCCGCAGGCCAGCAGGACCAGCGGCACACGACGGGAGGCCATCTTGGTTTTAACCACTAGCACCACTATTGAAGAACCCTGTGAGGAAAGAAAGATAAAGAAGTTTTAACATTGTTAAAGCCAGAAAAAGATGTGAAGACTGAAGGAGGAGCAGAGTTTTCACTTTGAGAACTATCTGCAGGATAATTATTTCACGATATATTAAGAAATCAGTATGTGCTTAAAAATAAGTCTGCCAAGGTTAGACTTAGTTGCATCAACAAAAACGATCTGTCATTTGAAGATAGTTTATATTTTGAATAAAGTGAGAGTACAGACTGATCAACATCTCCCTGCTCTGAGCAAATTCATCAATAAGACACCCGGAGCAGCTCAAAACAACAAGACAAAATATCAAGGTGTCTGTCGAGAGTTAGAAACTAAAGGAAGGATAATACAAAAGTCTTATTTTTTTTATATGTAACCAAGCATGGACCATTAGCTTTCACACAGCAGAGCTGTAACTAGGGCTGGGTTAAAAAAATCGATTTAAATCGATTTTCCTTTAACTGGTTCATAATTGATCCATAAAATCCAAAGATCGATCTTATAACTTTGGTAGTTTTTTCTTCTTTGGATGTGCAGAGAAGCAGCCTGTGGTATCAACCCTGCTAGTCTCGTGTGATCAGCGTTTAGCGTTGCTTTCTACTGAACAAGATCTCATGAGATGTTACTGCAAACAAACATGGTAGAAGCACTACATTGGCACCACTGGCACATTTAAAAGCTGATGTTTGGATGTACAGTATTTTAAATTTAACAAGTACAAAGGAAAATACGAGTTGGACAAAAAACAAGTAATATGCAGAATATGCATTAATGCATAGCATTAAAATATGATTATAGATATCCCAGACTGAATAAATATCAAATTGAATCGTAAATCGAATCGATTTGAGACCTTGTAATATCGAATCGAATCAATCCAGAAAATCTGAATCAATACCCAGCCATGGCTGTAACTATGATTTAAATCATGTTATTATTTTCAACATTCTGCTGAAGACTTTAGTGCTGGGAAACAGAAAGTAAAATATTTGACACCAATTTCATACCACCAGCGTGGCACAGATGTTTCATTAGAACCCCAGGGAGCTGTATAAAAAGATCAAATGGTGTGTTGTCTCATTTTAAGACTTTAGGTGTCATGCACTAATCAAGACTGGAAAAAGTATTTACACACAGTGAAGTGTAAGAGTGCTCTCCAGCATCACTGTTTCAGAAAAGCCTTAAAGCCGCATGATGTAAGATTCTGGATTTCAGCTCTGCTGGACGGTGATGTACCACCACAATGACTCTAAAAATACTACTGTATATAAGGGTGGAAAAAACTACTTAGTGTTTGTTTAGTGACCATTCTTATCTAAAACTCAGTCTGAAAATTAGATAGAATGTGAAAACACAGGAAATCCATCACATCATCTACACCACTTATCCATTTCAGGGTTTTGGGAGGCCGACACAGAGACACAAAGACACATTTAACTGTTAAAATACACTCTGTATTTTAACATACACTGCTAAAATACTTTTGTTGGTCTGGAAGTCGGTATACGCAGAAAAAAACATGCATCCTGAGCAAGAACATGCTAACTCCACACAGAAAGGCCTCACCTGATGCTGTTACTGAAATTCTAAACACATCATTTTCAAATCTTCAAGCAAAGTTTGTACTAAACATAAACGAGTCAGGCGTAACATTATGACCACCTACACTAAAACTCTGATGGACTGCGTCTTCAGCTATTTGAACATCAATCGTATGTCTGTCGGATCAGACCACACGCCAGGCCCCTGACTCCATTCACCTTCCCTGGATCACTCTAAATAGATCCTGGCCGCCGTAGACCAGGGACAGTCCACAAGAGCTGCAGTTTGGAGATGCTCTGACCCCACTGGCTGGCCATCACAGTTTGGGCCTTGTAAAAATTGCTCAAACCCTTACGCTTGTCCATTATTCCTGCTTTTAACACATCAACTTTTTGGACAGAATGCTCACTTGCTGTCTAATATATAGATACTCGACCTCTCTTGTCAGTAGTCATAATGTTACACCTGATCAGTTATCATAATTATTCAAACTTTTTAAAAGATAAGAATCGAAAGCATTGTAGATTTGTTCAAATAAGTCAAATGCTATATAAAAAGATGCTGTACTCTGAGCCTGATGGTACAGAATATCAAAGTATGGCAACAAAAAGTTTAATGAGAAAAAAGTGCATCTCAGGGACACAAGGTTTCAAGACTAACAATGTTGCTGCAGTTGTGAAAACCCTGCATCAGTGGATACATACTAAACAGCTCTGTATTTATAATATTCAGCCAGTAGCACTGAATAAGCCATTGATCGAGAAGCTTTTGCACAAAACACTTGGGTATCTTAGCCTTTTTTTAACACAATCAACTAAGCTTTCATGCACAACCATGAAATAAAAGAAGTCTGAGAAGCTACTGACAAGTTGTTTTAAAAAATCTCCAAAACATGTAGTTTAAGCTGGGTACCAACTTAGTGAATATATATCGACAAACCCAAAACCAGTGAAGTTGGCACGTTGTGTAAATTGTAAATAAAAACAGAATACAATCATTTGCAAATCCCTTTCAACCTATATTCAATTGAATACACAGAAAAGACAAGATACTTAACGTTTGAACTGGTTGACTTTGTTATTTTTTGCAAATATAAGCTCATTTGGAATTTGATGCCTGCAACATGTTTCAAAAAAGCTGGCACAAGTGGCAAGAAAGACTGAGAAAGTTGAGGAATGCTCATCAAACACTTATTTGGAACATCCCACAGGTGAACAGGCTAATTGGGAACAGGTGGGTGCCATGATTGGGTATAAAAGCAGCTTCCCTGAAATGCTCAGTCATTCACAAACAAGGATGGGGCGAGGGTCACCACTTTGTGAACAAATGTGTGAGCAAATTGTCCAACAGTTTAAGAACAACATTTCTCAACAAGCTATTGCAAGGAATTTAGGGATTTCATCATCTACGGTCCGTAATATCATCAAAAGGTTCAGAGAATCTGGAGAAATTACTGCACGTAAGCGGCAAGGCCAAAAACCAATATTGAATACCCGTGACCTTCAATCCCTCAGGCGGTACTGCAACAAAAACCGGCATCACTGTGTAAAGGATATCACCACATGGGCTCAGGAACACTTCAGAAAACCACTGTCAGTAACTACAGTTCGTCGCTACATCTGTAAGTGCAAGTTAAAACTCTACTATGCAAAGCCAAAGCCATTTATCAACAACACCCAGAAACGCCACCGGCTTCGCTGGGCCTGAGCTCATCTAAGATGGACTGATGCAAAGTGGAACAGTGTTCTGTGGTCTGATGAGTCCACATTTCAAATTGTTCGTGAGACTGTGGTCGTCGTGTCCTCCGGACCAAAGAGGAAAAGAAACTGTTATAGGTACAAAGTTCAAAAGCCAGCATCTGTGATGGTATGGGGGTGTATTAGTGCCCAAGGCATGGGTAACTTACACATCTGTGAAAGCACCATTAATGCTGAAAGGTACATACAGGTTTTGGAGCAACATGTGTTGCCGTCCAAGCAACGTCTTTTTCATGGACGCCCCTGCTTATTTCAGCAAGACAATGCCAAGCCACATTCTGCACGTGTTACAACAGCGTGGCTTCGTAGTAAAAGAGTGCAGGTACTAGACTGGCCTGCCTGTAGTTCAGACCTGTCCCCCATTGAAAATGTATGGTGCATTATGAAGCGTAAAATACAACAATGGAGACCCCGAACTGTTGAACAACTTAAGCTGTACATCAAGCAAGAATGGGAAAGAATTCCACCCGAAAAGCTTCAAAAATTGGTCTCCTCAGATCCCAACTGAGTGTTACTGAGTGTTGTTAAAGGAAAGGCGATGTAACACAGTGGTAAAAATGCCCCTGTGCCAACGTTTTTGCAATGTGTTGCTGCCATTAAATTCTAAGTTGATGATTATTTGCAAAAGAAAATAAAGTTTCTTAGTTCAAACATTAAATATCTTGTCTTTGCTGTGTATTCAATTGAATATACGTTGAAAAGGATTTGCAAATCATTGTATTCTGTTTTTATTTACGATTTACACAACGTGCCAACTTCACTGGTTTTGGGTTTGTATATAAAAAACTTTCTGTTAAAACATGTCTCAGCATTACAGGGTATTTTTACACTTGTACAGGAGTACCACCACTGCATAAAAACCCCTTCAAAATAAAAGCACCGTTTTCCCCAAACATTTCTAACAATGACAAGCGTGTAGTGAATGGATGGATGGGCTTTCACAATAAGACTATTTACGTTTTGCCTCAGGACATCTAAAACTTGAACAATAACTGTGTCCCTCTTGACTTTCTGTAGTATTTGAAATTTGATGGATGGGGCAGAAAATGTCCCCAAATTCTGAAATATCTGATCTGTTTTATACAGTTTAGTTCTATAATAAAGTACATTAAAAATCGATGCACCTTTTGCTAGACTGGATCTAAAAGTGTCGTGTTTGTTTATTGTACAGTTATAATCATTTATGGGCAAGTCTGGACTTCCCTCAAGCCTCATTAGCGTAGCCTCCAAATAACCTGACACATCTGCTCTGCACCTGAGCACAGGTGACAGGTACACACTTAGAGCACGAGACCAAACCGCCACCTTTCCCTCCGCAGAAATGACTCATGAGTCCTGGAAGTGAGATGAAACCGTGAGCTGCAGCACAGAGTAGCTGTCGTCCTGAGCAGACAGCTCAGTGTTGTGTAAGCAGTGACATTGAACAGGTAGCTAACGTTAATTAGCCTTCACTTTACTACATGAGCGACGAGCACGCGCAAGAATGACTGAATGAGAATAGGCATGAGTGAACTGTAACTGTCTTATAATGTAACAAGACACATAAAATAGAAATACGAGTAAATAAAGTTACCTTCCTCTCACATTATTGCTGTTCAGTTGAGGTGTAACAGCCTTTACGCTCCCCCTGTCTGAGAACCTCAAAGGTTCCGCTTTGAAAAGCCGCTCAGCAGCGCCCTCTGGTGGTCGGCTCTGATTCTGGACTGTTCGAGCTCTCCATGGTGCTGAAGCGTGCGGTCACAGTAATGGTGCTCATGTTGTAGCCCTGCTTCTCTGCTTGTGTGAAACATTTCTAAGCTTACTTGCAGTCACACAGTTTCTTGTTCCTCAGAGGCTGAGCGCAGATTGTTCACAGAAAAAGCTTCTATAATCAGTATGTGACCTTTGCTGGAGTGAAGCACCAAACGCCTACATGCTCCAGCTAACCTTTCTGTCTATTACTGTAAACTGCTTGTTAGAAGAATAGAGGAAACATTGTCGATCACTAATTGACTTTCTGCAGGGCAGCAGGCAGCAGATAAAGAAATGGATGCACTGCAAATGTGTTTTCCAATGAGTGTGCTTGGACAGGGAAGGACAGGAATAACTCTGAGAGACCGTGATGGTTTCAGTAAGTGATGTGACATTCACAGATGTAAGGATGCATTTCACGAGCGAGCATAAGAAACTCTGACAAAATTGACTTACTGCCATTGGAATTTTCGTTGTATACATTCTGTACACATCATAAATAAAGTAAGTACATACATAAAGGATTTCTCTGCTACTTTCAAAAATGTATAAAGCTACAATGCTTTAAATTTAGGAAATAATCAGAAAATGATTTGATAAAAAAACCAACCAAACAAACAAACAAACCATAATATAAAGCATGAGTCATCACTGACTTTTGATCAAGGGCCATTTTTTCATCATGAACTTTGTTGGGGGTGGATCATAAAATAGATAGAAATTACCAAAATATTCAAGTCCAATTAACTTGTTTTGTTTTCAATCAAAGAAGCATATCACATGGGGGAATCTTGGATAATTTGGCCACTTTTCTCTGCAGTTGTTATTTAATTATTTAATTTATTTTGTCCCTACTGATGGCTAAAACACTGATGGGAAAACACATTAGTGACCATTTTGACAAATGCAATTATAACAACACAGCGATAGTTACAACAGCAGCAATTAGGACAGGTTTGTGTGTATTTAAGATGTCTGTTTTTGGTTTGACACCAGTGCACTCAAACTCTTGGTTGAATATCTACTAATAATAGCATATAAACTGATTTATGTAAAATTGGATCAAACATAAAGTTACTTCTGCCTTAACAAACTGAAGGTGCCTTTCATCCTTACATTTTCTGATTTTGATAGTATTAGATTAGTTTAGATTTGGGTTGAAAATCATAAAGCATAATTACTGACAAACTAAACAAAATGGACCAGAGACGAGCTTCAGTGTATCACCGATGTATGCCTGGAAAAATGTTGAAAAATGTTCATGATGTATGGAAGCCCACAGCAGACATAAATCCATAGGTTTCAGAGTTTTCAATTTTATCATCTGAAAACGCACATTTTGGTTGTTTTTTTCTATCACTATATTAAGAGGTCTCAAATCGACTCGATTCACGATTCAATATTTGTTCAGTCTGGGTTATCTCAGTAAAAATAATGCTGTAAACGACTTTTTGACCTGGTACATTATTAAAACTGTTTTTACATTAAGAACTGAACCCAAAGCAGTTACATTAATCACATATCAATGATATGCATTATTGCATATTCTGCAAGTTACTTGTTTTTTGTCCAACTTGTCTTTTCTTTCATGCTTGTTAAATCTGAAATATGTCCAAACGTCAACTTTTAAACTCTCTGGTGGTGCCCCTATAGTGCTACTCGCTTCCGCCATGTTTTTTTGACTGCTTGCAGTAACATCTCACCAGATCTTGTTCAGTGGAAAGCAGCATTTCTCGACAGTACAACAAATTAATGACAGACATTAGAGTAATGTGAGGGTTGAGTAACCCAACCTATTAGTTGATTTATTACAAAGATGACTAATTAAACAATCCAAAAACTTGTGGATGATTTATTTGTTATCAGGAGGATGATTTATTCTTGCGTGTGCTTGTGAAAATCTGTTTACTTTCAAGCCAGACTTAGAATGAGACAAGCTTCACCAGATTTACATTTGGTGCAGTAGTGGCTGATCTCAGGGCACACAGAGGAAAGTTCAGTTTTGGTACACCAGCCCTGTGTTACTCTGAACTGGATCAAACAGTGAGGTGCACACAACAGTAGAGATGACCTTTTAAAGTATGGCAGTCCGAGGATCCTCTGATAGAGAGAGACCTCAATCCACCTTGCATGCTGTTTTCAGCCTTTTAGTGAGTGTATATCCAAGGTCAAGCAGCATGTCATATAAAGCAGAGATAACATATCTTTCTTTTTAAGAGCAGCAAACAGCAATTTAACAACCTGCTGACAGACCGCCCACTCTGTAAAGGACACAATGAAACATATGGCCACTTTTGAGGACTTCATCCTTCAAGTCAGAATAGGGTTGAGATTCCACAGCATGACACATTCCTTAATGAAAAAATAAAGTAGTTGTTCAGTCCTAAAACTTCTAGTTTCAGAGTGCACTGATAAACAAAATACACACCAGAAGCATGGCTATATGACTACACAGGAAATTCCTGTGATAGGCCATGACTAAATGCTATGTTTTTTAATGAAGCAGAAATAATAATGTGGCTCATAACAGTGTTTCTTGAAGAGCCCATATTTGGACCAAAACTCAAAAAACCTTGAATTTTTCTCATACTGAGTAGCCCTGATCCACCTCTAAAAATGACTCTGTTATTCTGATGAGATACGTAAAGCACATTAAAGGGCATACAAAACCCATAAAAGGATAATACAGGATCTTTACAGTCCAAAACCTAATCAATTTGGTTTTATGTCAGAGAGAAAATTCAAGAAAGATTTTTTTTTGTTTAAAATATTTTTATTGTGAAGAGTTGTATCATGATACATGTCAACCAGAAAAAAAACTTTTTCTCTTCCTTTCTATCACAAACAATATGAACAACAATGAGGATGGACAGTAATTTTTTGGATTTTTTTTTTTATTAAATGTGCAATATGTTTTTGGGCATTTTGTGCCTTTATTTATAGGAGAGAGACAGTGGATAGGCTTGTGAAAGGGGGTGAGAGAGTAGGGGAAGACACTCTGCAAACTGGTCACAGGCGGGATTTGAACCTGGACCGGCAGAAGCAAGTACATGGGGAGCCTGGTTGCTAACCACCCTGCCAAACCAGCACCCCTGGATTTTTTTTGTTGAAAAAAATGATCCTCACATGATACAATTAACACAGAACATAAAAGGAAAAAAAATCCCACCCAGACCCTCAGTCCTTTCCTGGAGTGCTGCCTTATTTTACACACAGTTTAGTTCATATACAGGATTGGAAGTAAAGAAGTTTAGCCTTTCAGATAGGAGATTAAAGGGTGCCAAATCCTATCAAAATCCCAGAGTTTGTTTCTCAGAAAAAATCTAATTCTGTCTTCATGCAAAGTGTCTGTTAACTCGGTAAGCCAGTGTTTGACAGTAGGCACTTCTTTCTTTTTCCAAAAAAGAAGAATGAGCTTTTTGGCAGTGAGGAGTCTATGAGATAATAGGCATTGCTGAGCAGCCTTCAGTCTCCTTGTGTCTACCGATACTCCTAAAATGATCAGCACTGGGTCTGGTTCTAAACCCACCCCCAGCATCTTCGAAAGTGCTCTAAAAATCCCTGACCAAAAGTTATGAAGATTGGGACACAAGGCATAGCTGTGGAGTAAGTTTGCATCTGGTGAGCCACATTTATCACATTGAGATGAAACATCTGGAAATATTTTGCATAATTTTGTCTTTGAATAATGCATTCTATCCAACACTTTAAACTGTATTAAACGATGTCGCGCATTAACAGAGCAAGTGTGTATATATTCCAGGCTTTTATCCCAAGTGTCATCTGACAACTGCTCACCCAGTTCTGCTTCCCATTCTGTTTTAATTGTGCTAGTTGCTGTTGGGGCTAAACTTTGACATGTATTGTACAAGCAAGAAATTATACGTTTAAACAACAACTATCTATTTTATCTGACCCTGCAGCCTCAATGCCAGGAAGATGTGTTCTCACATAACTCCTAACTTGCAAAATTCAAGTAAGATTTGAAGAAAAAACATAAAACCATTTTGAGGATATCAAATCTACAAGGAAGTGATGATTGTGAGACTGAGTGCCCTTGACCATTGACAAGGATTTTCTTAGGTGACAGTTTTGTAATGCCACATGACACATTTTGAAATTGTGATTAACTGACAAGTTGATGATGAAATACCCAGAAACATAAAAATTAGCACTTTTGCATACATAAATGTTCCTGTTGCTGTATCTGCTTACTGAAAGTTGTGCAGTATCTGTCTTATTGTTGAAGACTGAGCCACAGTTTTAACTTCTCCTGCCACCAGCCTGCCATGATATTTTTTTCTTTATCTTTCCTGTAGATAAATAAATAAAAATGGAGAATGGACAGATCTCTCTAAAGCTATTAAGAGGAAACAGTCAATAACAAAATTGAACTCAGCTGAAAACAAAACAAAACAAAACAAATAACTTCAAAAACCTTAGAATTAGATAAAGTGAATAATAATAGATTAAAGCAAAGTGAAAATAAGCATATAAATAAAGACCAATTATAACAAAAATGAAAACGAGGAGTGAGGTGAATGAATGAGGGTAAAATAATGGTATAAATAAGAATATAATTACAAAGACAGGACCTTTAACTGAGATTTCCTCATTGCCTGCATTGATACATTTCTTTTTGAAATAATTACTTCAACAGACTGGTCAATCTGGTGCTACCTCTTGTTCTAGTGCCTAAACAGTTGGGCCTGGATCACCATAATCTCATCACTTTATTCTTGAGTGATCATTTGAGCAAAGTTTGAAGGAAATCCTTCAAAGGCTTCTTTCGATATATGTTTGCCTGAATAGCATGGACCGGTAAGACACACTGGAAAACATTATGTTGTGAAGCCCGTGCAGAGACAGAAACAAACCCTCGCTAAAGTGAGTCCACACAAACTCTATTATGGCACATTTGGAGACTCTGTCCATAGTACGGCCCACATATCAGCTGTAAATGTTAGTTAAAATTTCATATCTGCACAAGCTGAGGACTTTTTTTTTTGCTGTAAACTGCTGAAATTAGAATGTAATTTATTGCTGTAAAATACATTTTATTCCAAAACAACATTTTTGAGCCCTGGACTCCTAATAATGGTGAACTTTTGTGTCACAGGTCGAGAGAATCTGCACCATGTTTCCTGCATCAATGCTCTGCTGTAACTTAGCTGCTGCTATCCATGGAGACAGCCAATTGCCAAAGTGTGTGTGTGTAAATGACTGTGTGCATGTAAATGCAGTTCTACATGTGTTTATCTGCGTGTTTGCGTGTGTGTGCTCTATCTTTGTTATCCTCTTAACTCACTTGAGGCCTGCCCTCTATCTCTCTTTAATCCCTGAATGCACACCCACACCCAGCAGAAGACGAGGCATGGGGGAATAATTGAAGAACATACGGCCGTTTGAGGAAAACCAGTGATTCTGCCACAGGGTGAAACTGAAAGACTGAAATCTGCGAGGGGGAGGATGGCTGTGCTGTGCGGGTTCTTGTTAGTAGGATATAGCTGAAATAAATAAATAAATAGGTAAACACTGTCTGTGGCAGCTACTTGATTTGATTATGAGAGCTGTAAGAAAATGAAGAAATCTGTTGATGTTGCAGCTTAATTAAAGGGATATTTCTTCTCAAAATTCCCTGATGTACCTGTGGTTAAATAGGCAATTTATAATGGCCAGATAGGAATAAACAATAATAAAGTCTACAATTTGCTGAATAATCTGAATGCAGTCAGCCAGAGAAAATAATCAAGATGTTTCTCCTGATCTAGGAGTAAATCTGATATTGTATCTGTCATTATAACACGGAGTGAAAGAAAATGCTTGTCCCAGTATGGATATTATCTGTTCCTAATGTACAATGATTCTGACCGGTGTGTAAGCTTTGCCAGTCTCATGCAAATTACTGGAGAGCCTTAGTTACCTCTTCAGGCCAATTTGGATCTATTTGTATTTATAAGATTTTTCCCATGGGATATTGTTGACACTCAACATTTACACAAATGATTATGGATTTTGTGGATTTCAGTGAGCTGCCAATTTCCATCTGTCATCCAACATGAAATAAAGCATTTAAAGAAACAACTATTCAATACAGAACAGTGCAGGTGACAACAGGTTCACAAAATACAATATGAAGTGGAGCTTTAAGCAGAATTTCGGGAGTGGACCACACCTCAACCACGCCTCTTCCTGTGTTCCTATAAATTCTAACCGACCATTTCCCTCTTGTTTCGCACACTCGACGCACCCCTCCCTCTCTCCCCTTATTTAAAACTTCTTTCTTCCTTCCTTCCTCAGGGCCTTAAAGAGGGGGTTCGTCGTGCCCCGGAGCTACGGCGAATTCCCCATGAAGTTTCTCCAAAACGTTATCCACTTCATCTACCTACTATGTTGTTTGTTATCCACTGTACGCAATAAATAATTGTCTAATTCATCCTGTTGATGGTGTGGTCCTTACTCATGAAGTACAATAAACACTAAATGCATTACAAAAATAAGCTGCTTGATACAAAGTGTGAAAAATAGAATATATTTACATATTTGGTTTATTCATTTACAGGTGCTGAGGCCTTTAATCAGGGGGACACAACTGATGGTCGAATGATCAAATGCAGCCTTCCTCCTTTAGCCTTTGACTGAATCAGGTCACTTCAGGCATGAGAGCATATGCCGGTTCGGCTCTTCGCCTCATCAACTTGTTCCCTGTTACTTCTCCAGCCACCTGATATCTTTCATCCAGGCCTGCACGTATGCATTGGACACATGGTCCTGCCAACAATGTCCAAAATGCATTGAAGGACAATAGTCATGAAAGAATCCAACTGGGGTCTCTGGCCACCAGTCAGTATCCAGGCCTCGCAAAAGTATCACAAGATCTGTAGGACCAGAGACCTTAGCTGAGAATGTCAGAAGAGCCTGGTGGAGGTTTGTGCTCTATTAGGACTTTTAGTAATAAAAAAAAACAACAACCTGTAGTTGCTTAAGGTTTGAGGCTGCTTCTGCATCAGTCCAAGGGAATGCTAAATTTCTTTCCATTGTTTTTAGGCAGAAATAAAACCTTAGATTTATTCTGAATGCAAACTTCATTTATCTTTTCTCAGTCAGATTTATCTGTACATTGACGTTCAGACAAATCTCACAAGAGTTCCCTTCATTATGCCAGATTATTGCCAGAACAGCACTATGAACAAATTTGAATTTTACATTTAAATGAAATATAATCATATTGAAAAAGATGATGAACACAAATTAGTCTGTGAATTTTTAATAGTGGAACATTTCAATTATTTGATGTATACTTATGTTTCTTTGTGAGAAGTAAGAGAATGTAAGTGGCTTTTGTCATGGTATTTTTGTATTTATTATTTAGAATGTGTAGAATACATTTTGTTTAGTTGTTTAGATCTGAACCAGCAATGACAATGGGGAACAGAGACCAAATCCGCTGGGGAATATTCAAACACAGGTGAGACAATCACACAGGTGGAGGGGATCACAGTCAGGGTCCACACAGAGAGGGGAGGGCAGGAAACACCACATGAAACTTAGGGACTTCAAAATAAAACAGGAAACACAAGAAACAAGAGGAGCAAAAGGTCTGCAGAAATGATGAGAAACACACACACAAAATAAACCAGAGGGCTACACAAATGACTGACAAGACACATAAAGTTTAAGCAAGGAACACAAGGAAAAAAACAAAACTAAAACATAACGTATATCATCATACTGCATGGAAAAAAATTATAAAGTTTTCAAGTTAATAATGTGTGTATGAAAAACAAAATGATTGAAACGACCACAGGAATGGACAGCAGTTCTTTTTTTTTTTTACACTATGACTCAAATGATTGTTTTTTTTTTCTCAGCTATTTTGTAAGCTTCTGCTGCTCCAGCTTGCCTGCCATAGCTTGGGGTTTATTGAAATGATTAAATGTGTTCAGCTGTATTCCAGAGAGGGAGCAGCCATTTCCTGGGGTGTCAAAACCAATCCTGTACTCACTTAAAACCCAACTACCGACATATTCACTCTCATTCTAAGCGCACCAGCTCTCTCCCTATTCCATCTCTCCAGCTTTTGCTGCCTCTCTCTCAGAATTGTAAAACTTGCCACATCAAGCACTGGATTTATCAGCTTTGACTGTTATGTCGGCCTTCAGAATAAGAGCACACAACCTGTCATGCCAATGGGAAATATGTTTCAGTACCATCACTCCATTAAAGAATAAGTTTGTGACTTTTCCTTAAAAATAATACTGTTCAAGTCCGCTGTACAATATCTTAATAGTGAGCGGGAATGGTGTGTGCCCCATTTCATCAGAGTGTCTATACTCTACCTCAAACACTGTCTAACTTATAAGACAAAACATGTCAGTACTCTTTCTTCCCTTCACAGATCATTGTCATTCCCAAACCATTAGTATATATCCAAATATACATTTTCATTGTTTTGTTTTCTAAATGATGTATATTTAAATACAAAACAGTGAAATGGAAAGAACAGCCAATCATATTCAAATATTGCAAAAGCAACAAGATTATTTGCAAAATTAATAGTTGAAAGAAATAACAGAAATTTCCAAAAAGTAATTTATGATTTATAATGCAATTTACTCTTTATTTATTTATTTATTTATTTTAATACAACTGAAGATGACATGAGTCCTGCACTGAATGAGGTGGAGGGAAGCATACAGGAGGCCCCCAGTTGCCCATCCCAGTTTATCTCATTTAACACTTAATAGTCAATCATATTTTTTCTAACTGTCCTGACTTAAATTTGTAGTTTAGGTCAAATTTTAACACAAATGTGACATCACACTGTAGAGGGATTGCTTGTTTGTAACTACAAAAACATACTTTAGCTATACTTAAGGTAAACTGAACCATATTTTGGATTAATAGGTGGGCCTAAAAATATCTGAATCGACCTCTGTTTTGAATTGAATCACTAAATTCAATTATGCTTTTCTTTGGACACACCTTTCTACACTATCTAATAAAATGTAATTAGACAGGTAAAACTCTCCCTGAATAATCTATTACAGTGAAATTTACTTTTAAACCCATTTCAACTTATTCACAACTACCATAACACAAGAATAGTTATACAAGCATGCTCCAAATGCTTGTATTGTTTTCTTTTAATATGCGAAAAAGTGAAAATATCTTTTTACTTTTAAAAAGGATTCTCTGAATACAAGTAATATATAAATGTAAGTGACTGCTCTGCATGCAAAAATCTGTATTTTAATAAGTAAAAAACAATTTCGCATAAAGTTAAATCGTGTATCATGTTATCGTTTTATGAATTTATTTATTTATATATTATCACTTTCATGACTCGTATTGGGTGTGCCAATGTCGGTGGGTCCATAGATCAGCCTTTAATTTGGCACCTTTTTCGACGTTTACTCGACTTTCTTTTATTTTGAAATCCTCAACCGGAAGCAGTGTTTCATTGACGCTGTCTGAACATCACCGTCCCTCTCTCTCCATGGTTACTGTACTAACTGACGGTTGCTCTACCCCTCGCGCACTCGGGCAGTTGAAAACATCCTCGCGCTGGGGAGGAGATCCAGCAGGCTCTCTGAGGAGGAGAGGAGACATCACCCACACAGCTCGACCACCATGGAGACTCTCGGGGTCCCTTTTCTCATGCTTTGCCTCATGTGGGGCCACTCCTGCGCTGTCGGCGGAAAAGGTAGGAGCATGAAAGCAAATTAAGGGAAAAAACATCACTTGGCAAGGAAATGTGTGTCTGCGTTGCCGTGCTAGAGTTGGACAAGTTAGCAAGGAGAGCACCAACCGTCTGTCCTGAAAGTTGGTCGCCATTATGTTGGTCCTGGTGCTTTGGTTTAGTTATTTTTGTGTTATTTTCTGTGGCTTTGTGTCAGTTTTTGTGTAAAGTATTGAGTTAAAGTTCAGGTAATTGTTGAAATGGCAATTAACAGGACATGTGTTCAATTAGGAGGACATTTAAAACGTTCATTTAAGAGGTTAAACAAAAATATATGATAGAGAAATACAATAAAGTTACACTGGATGAATGAAATAAGAGCTGATGTAGAGTTAATGTCAAAGGAGGATTTTTAAATTCATTTGCTTAGTTTAGAATTTAATTGCTTAGGCTACAGCTGAAGTATTTATCAAAAATTTAATTTCAGTTTATTTTGCATAGTGGTGAGACTCATAATGTTTTAATAATCTGTCTGTTAAGATACACAAAAGACAGATTAAAGTCATGCACAGGAGCACTTAAGCACTTTTGTAAGATTCAACAGTGTAATGTCTTTACATACATGGTAAAATTCCCAGAAAAAACATTCAGAGAAAATGACACGATGAGTCTCTGTTTGACCAACAGATTGTCCTGTGGTTAATACACATACTATTCGAAGTATTTTTCTCAGTAAACAAGCTTTTACTGTACATTAACATCCACTTTCCGATCAACATTAACATAAACTATATTGATACAGGCAATACTTTGTGACCTCATGCTTTTCCTGAAAGTTTATTCAATAATATTAAGAACTCAAAATGATTCCCATCCCTACTTCAGACTTTAGAATAACAAGATTAGAAAATATGCACGGGAAATTTAAACATTTTAATGTAACAGCTTAGTGTCAATCAATCAATTTCACGTTGAAATCTCAAAGATAATTTTTATAAGACAAGAATACTTACTGTGATGAATTCTAGATTGACAGGTAACCGTAATAAATACCAACCACACTACCTGACAACCAAGTTACACTTTAATGTGTTGTATGTCTAGCTTACTTTGAAACCTAAAAGTCTTAAAGTTTTGTCTTGAAGCAAACAACAAGTACCATATTTTCTGCTTAGTGCTGCAGAATGATATTTAAGTTTAAATAAGTTTAAATAAAATCCTTCTGCCGCTTCCCTTAGACATGAAATTAACCTTTTGGCTCACAAGCTAAGGTGGATTAAAGTATCACTGACGAAGCATGTTTTTTCCCCCCAAATTATAAATTGTGTTTTTGCGTCACGTACATGTGCGTTACTGTACCTAACTAAATTAATCTGGTATTTTGTGCCACGGATCATATGATCTGATCAGATACGTGGAACTGGATCTGAAAAGTAGAGAGGGGTAAAAATGTATTTTTCCATTATGTTTTAAAAAAATTACTGATCAGATACAAATGTACAGACCAAGTGGCCCAGAACCTTCTTAAATTTACTCAGCAAATGTAAAGTTTACCCACAGTTGGCACTTGGTTGTTGTTAATTGTGGTTACACATGAAAAGAATAATGGGCTGACCCTCTAATGAGAGTAAATCTAAAGATATTTGATTTTTTAAAAATAGATATGGGAATTAATTTGACTTTACTAAAACCAATGCTGTTCCCAATTATGCATTTTGATCGAGTTATTAATCAGTGCACTTATTGAATCCAGCAGATGTGTTTGTTTTTAAAAGTAGGTCTATAGGTTTTCTGTGCTAACATCAGTTTATATTAAGTGCTGTTCTGCTTGTTGGTTGTGTTTTCACCTTTGCTTACAGTCACGCCGCCACATGCATTACAGTCTGTTGTTAGCGTCTTTTTCTGAAAAACTCGAGCCACACTTTTGAAGGTCGTTTTTGCTGACTGACTCACAAAAGGGTGACACAATTGCTGTTTTAGGTGTGCAGAGTAAAGTAGAAGACATTTATGGGGGAGTTGATAAGCATAAAACAGACTAGAACGCACTCTGAGGGTGCAAACCTCCGCTGTTACATCTATGAGCAATAGTTTCATGATAAGTTACTGTAATAGTGCGACTTATGACCCTAAAACCCACATCTAGCCCCCTGAATCATGTTCATATCATTATTAGTTAGAGAGTCATTGAGCAAAAAGGATTGTTCACTAGTGGCGGTTATCTGGATCACCACCAAAATTTTATCGCTTTTAAGTCGGACCATTACCAGCATCTCCTGAAAATTTCAGCAAAATCCATCCTGTGGTTTTTGTGTAATCTTGCTAACAAACAAACAGACAACCAAACATACGTAACCTCCTTGGTGGAGGTAATATAATGATTCCTCATACATGTATGAACTCATTCTCGACTGGAACAGCCTCTTTTTTTTTAGACTACATTTATATTAAAGCTTTTTTATGACTGTAATAAAATACAGAGAAAGTAACAAGTTAACAAACAAGCAGGTCATCAGAGGTTGTACAATACAGTTCATTTCCAAAAAGGGATTAAGTCAGGGTTTTCTCCAGTGTCCAGGTTTTGTTTTCATTAGTCCATCAGATAGTCCAAATGAAAATTAACCATCAAAGGGACAAGAGGCTGCAGCAAAACCATACATGCAGTTTTACAGAGAAAACTATATACATCAGCCACCTCCCATCAAATATTTCCGTTCAAAAATGTTATCCATTTGGACCAATATTTACTGAATTTTCCTAAACATAATCTTAAAGAAAAGGTCAACCTCTCCATGTCATACAATTCCTTTACAATCGTCATCCACTCTGCTTTTGTGGGTGGTTCCTTGGCAAGCCATTTCCTAGTTATTGCTTTTTTGCTTGCAAGTAAAAATATTTTGAGAAGGTATTTATCCTGGGCATTAAGCGTGTAGGGTAGATTTCCTAAATATATGGTTCGAAAACAATCATCCAGCTGGAAACCCAACACTAATTTAATTACTGCTATTATTTCCGACCAGTAAGGTTGAATCATTTGGCAGTCCCAGAATATGTGAAAGTGGTCAGCGAGCAAGTTATTACACTCTCTCCAGCAGCGACCAGATTTTGGGTCACCATTGGAACAGCCTCTTTATTCACATACCTAGACATTAGGAAATTCTCTTCAGTGAGAAATAAAGCATTTGGTATATTTTAGTGAAAGTATAATTGTCCTCCAGACTAGCAATAAACTAAAAACGCTTAACACATTTAATGAAGTAATTATATTACTAGATTTTTCATGATGGATATTGACTTCACTGTCAGATGTGACTGGTGCGTTCATCTCTGCCTTTTGTGACCCACTTGTCTTGATAAATCGGTTAATTAGTACAACAGAGCAGGGCTTTATTGATGGTATCAGTTTGCTGCTTGTGGTCGGCTGGTTGACCGTTAGTGACGTGAAGATGTTTCCATCTACGTTTATCGAATAGTGTTTGAGGGCGTCTATGGTCCGCGCCTTTCATTCAGGCATATCTCCACCCTCTGATGCCCTTACATCTTCCTCTCTCTCATACACAGGGCAGGGTAGCGCTGGTTTACAGTGCTATTAATTGGGTCTCTGGAGTGCGAGTGCTGTTCTGACTGGCTGTCTGCACTCAACCAAACATGATCATTTTTTCCTGTTTATAAGCCTTCATTTGGCTGTGAGCCACTGGGCAGGCTAACTAGCTCTGGACCAAACTGAGTGAGGAAGTTGTTTGCTGCTGAGACTGTAATGACTTGTCCAGTTGTCAAAGGTGATAGTGACGTGCCACGACTGTGCAGGCTCTGGATAATCAGGAGGTCTCATATTATGCAACCCAGCATCTGGATTGAATTTGACCTGTTAAAAATCACAGCTTCCTTTGATTTGATAGAACTTGGTATTTTCATGAGAAGCTATTTCCATTTTAAAAAGAGCAGATCAAGGCCACTGTGCAGGCTGAGTGTTTGCTCGCTGCAGGAGAGACAGAGAGCGAGCTTTCTCTTTATGTGTGTGTGTGCATTTCCAAGCTCTACAAGCTCAGCAGAACACAGTATGTTATACATGAGACAAAGGCTTGCTGCAGAACACCTTTACATAAGAAGTCAGAAAAGACCAGAGAATGCCAGAGAACACAGACTGAAGGGATGAGAGGGACGCTGAAAGAGGAAAAAAGAAAACAAGATCAGATTTATGGGTGTCTTTTCAGCTGCATTTTCCTCGCCGGAACATAAATTGTGCGAGCGATGTGGAACGAGGCAGCATAACTCACGTTTTCCTCTTCTGTGCAATGACTGGTGAAACAATGTCTGGCGGGAGTAGCTCTCTCCGCTCGCTCTCTCTCTCACCCTCTTTACTGTCATTCTCACCCTTTCTGTTCCCTTTCTGTCCTCCCCAGCCTGTCTCTCCGTCTCTATTTCTTTGAGTCCACATCACTTTTTGGACCTGCCGCTCCGTTGAGCTCATGCCGTTCAGAGGGCAAATGTCACGGAGGAAGAGATGGAGAGGAGAAGTGTTTCGTCATTCTCTGTCTCTCTGTTCTTTCTCCCAGCTCAGGCAGGCTCCCCCCTCTCAGCCGTGGATTCAATTCCGGAGTTTTATGGGCTTAAGTGAGATGTATAAATGGCGAAGCAGTCTTCTTTCTGTCTTACTTTGCCTTTTCTCATCTGCAGAGTGTCACATTCTCACTCTATCCTGGGTGCCTCGATTACAACCCGTCGTCCTGTTCCCATTTATACTCTTTCTCTCTTTCTGAGCCTGTTCAAATTTCTTTTGTCTTTTCTCTTGTGAAGACTTTTTCCAACCTGCCTCCAGCTTTACACCAGCCTCCTATCTCAGTTTCTTAACCCACACACAGTGAACTTTGACCCTCAGCCTTATCTTTACCTCAGGATGTCAGTAATGTCAGCTCGAAATGGATAGAGAGAGGGGTCTTTATATGACAGGATCAGCTCTGCTCGAGACTCTCTACAAGACCAAAAATAATTAACTGTGTGACCCGAGCTGTGACTGGAGTTTGTTGGGTCTCGAGGTTCGTTCACGCTGAACGCAACTCGGGTGACCAAGATCGCATTGCCCACCCAAGTTGCGTCACCTACTCATCCATTTTGCCGCTCAGTGAAGTCATGTCCGCTCATGTTTCACCCTGATCACAACACATATCACATAACAGGATGTATTAGCTTACATTATTTCAACTGTACATCCTTTTCACTCACCTACCAACCACAAAACACTGCAGCTGATGGCCGTGCAGCAGCATCGTCTGTGAGTTCTCTGCAGTCCATCCAAGTGGAACTAATGTCCTCTCTAACTAATGTTCTCACACAGACATGCCACTCTGTGAACCGGAATAAAAACAGTCTGTCACGGGTGTTGTCACACACCCAGACAACGTTGACTGGCTGTCATGGATATCGCCTGAAAAGTTGAAATTTTTCAACTTTGCCAACTGACCTGGTCGCGTGTCCAAAGTGACCCCTTGAGTACCTGTCAGCAGGGACAAGGACGCTGCAATGTGTCTCCCAAAATGTGACCAAGTCGCCCATATCATGTCTGTCGCATCGCGTGAGATCTGGTCGTGCCTGGTCGCAGCTGATCGTGGCTGTACACTGCCTCTACATTGAAAGTCGTCGCCGAGGTTGCATAGGTTGCTCAAGTCCCATTTGGTGTGAACATACCTTCATTTTCAAGCATTAAGCAGCATCTTTAAACACATGTTGCTCATAAGCTGGTGTGAGGTAAGAATGTTTTACTCCTTTTTTATGTGTTTGCAGATTTTGTGGAGCCTCTCATACTGCTGACTGACTGAGTAGATACCCCCTCTCCCCCCTCACACGCACACACACACACACACACACACACACACACACACACACACACACACACACACACACACACACACACTGAGATAAGGATTTGTTTACAAACAAAAGGTGTAAACAGAACTCAACTAAGCTGATGTAGAGAACACTTTTCCTCTTTGTATGGCTAAAATAAGTCTCAAAGTTCAGTGGACAGGCCAAAACTAACCGGTGATCCCTGTCTGTTGTCAGACACAGTTTGGGTCCTTTTGCTCCGTGGCTAAGCTAACTTACCTTTTCTAACACCATTACAAATTACAGAATAATACCAGAACAAAGACAAACTTCAAAACAAAAATCTCTTATCTTAATAGATCGCCTTTACTGGTTTACTCACACAGCTATAGGTGAACTCTGACACATCCACAGAGGTCATTGGACATCACTGAGTGATTCTGGACAGACACTTTTACACACTTCTAAACAAAAGGCAATATTAAATGGTTTATTTGACTGAATAAGGACTCTGAAGCTGCTTCCTTCCTTCCTCATAAATCAGTGTTGCAGGTCATATTTGTGTTTCCTTGGAGCATCAGTTTAATTCAAAATAAATAAAAAATAAACAACATAACCTAATGTATTTGCTTTGACCTGATTTATGTATCAATATGCACTCAAATACATATATATTCTAAATGTGTAATTAACTTTGAATTATTAAGAGTCTGAGATTAATAACAATAAGATAATTTAATCTCTTGAAAGGCTTCATTTATTTGTTGCGGCATGATGGTGTCAGGTCTCTGTGTTGACCGAGTACCCTTGAGGATTGTCCTGGTATTTATAAGCATGTGAAGGATCATCAGGTCTATGTGCGGCTGTAAATAAATGCAAATGAGGGCTGATATGCAGATGAACGTCCTAATTTGGATGTTAATTACTCAGCACGGCTAATTATAATATGTCTGATGAGGCGTAAGGTGGAGGAGAGGATGGAAATGGAAGTGCTGCCACAGGATGATGTATGTGTGCTAGTGAAAATTGAGTTTGTTTGTTGTGTGTATGTGGGTGAGAACGGTGTTAGTGTTTTGGGTTGTATTAGTGTGTACGCCTGTGTGAGTCAGTATTGCACCAGCTGGTCCAACGGCCCCCGGTGGGGCTCTCCGGTCAGCGGCTCAATATGTGGTGGATAAACACTGCATGGAGCAATGGCTTCTGAGAGACACCCTCACATGCTCATCCTTGTTCTCTCACTAAAAGCATGGACAGACATTTACAGACTCACCTGTACTTTGTAACCATCAGGATTCAGACTCTTTTGTTTCCTTAAAAAGACACTTACATGTCTCCTGCTTGAGGCTCAGCCAGGTGGCTGGCTGTCAGAGAACGGCTGAGCTGGTGGGAAGACAGAGTGGGACGAGAGATATAGTGGGAAAGAGATGGGACAGAGCTGACAAGCAAAAAAGGAAAATATGTTGTTTTTAAACCATGTGAAATTAGTCAAATATTTAACAGAAATTAGCCAAACCAGACAATATTATTTTATTTCAATTTTAAATCGGTTTCATTTTGTTTGCCATGATTTTACCGTGTGATTTTCAGGAACAATTATGGAGACTTTTTGCTGTGTTCCATTACCATCGAACTTGAATAACGTCATCTCCAAGTTATCAGCGTTCCAGTTAGAAAGTCGAAAAAAACGTGCATTTCTACCAGGCTACTGTTAGCTGTTGTGTTAGCCATTGTTAGCACACCCTTCGTTGTAGTTCACAGATACCTCATGAAGAATGTAAATCACACGATGGCGGTATTTCCATAAATGTAAATTGAACAATTCTATGTATACGGCTGATTTAGTGCCATAAACACTAGTCAGAGGTGCTGATAAACAGAATATTACAGGAGCTTAACATGTGTTTACGCTGGAGACGGCCATCTTTGATTGTCAACTCCGGGGTGGTGAGGATCCCCCGAGTTCCCAGTAGGAAATTCTGACCTCAGGGGTGTTCCAGTTGAAATTTCCCACTCAGAACTCAGAAATCTCGACTACCCAGTACAACTAGAATTCAGCATTATACCGCTTTCCCACTAAAATTAGCCTGTAAATGTGGGTTTTTAAATATATGGATATAGGGATATGAAAGCCATGGACATGTTGTTAAACTGCTTTTGTCCCTCTTTCAAAATATACAAACTACGTACAGACGGAATGACATCCTCAGCTGCTGTTGTCTTTTGTTGCCACAAGCTATGGCGCGATATTTTGATGTAGGCACATTATGTCAGTGTCATGCCTTAAATTAACATGTACACCCGGGTGTGACGTTCCCACTGGAACTGATGGGAGGCGAGCCGATAAAAACCTGTGTCCCTTGAAGGGTCAGTCGATGTGAGTCTGAATGCCTTTGAAGAGCCTTTCCTACTGCTGACAGGAGCCAATTGTGAGCATGTTCAAACGGGTTTTCTGGCCAGTGGGAAAGGAATTAAAGAGTTAGGAAAGAGGTAACAGGACTGTCTGATCCGACTCTCAGGAAAATGGTAGCACTACATCAGTTAGGGCAGCATCAGAAGTACATCCAAAACTCAAGTTAAAATGCACGTTTTTATAGATCCATGAACATGTTCACTGCCTGGTTTAAAACAGGTAGCTGTTTGGAAGGGTTTAATCTGCATCCATTAAAAGTGTAATTCTACTCTGTCTATTTCACCTTATAATCAGTACAGCGAACACTTTTACAGTAAATGTGGAGGAACAGATGAGACGTGTATAGTATTGAGGAGTGATTGACTCAAAGGATTGTCAATTTACAAAAACATCCACAGATTCAGAAGATGGCTTAAGTAACCACGTGGCTGGCATCCTTTAATATATGATAGTCTTTGTTTCCTTATACATTGTCACCTCTGCCAAGGAGGTTCAGTATGTGCCACCATTTGTCGTTTGTTTGTACCAGGATAACCTATAAAGTTATCAACAGAATTTGATCATATTTTCAGAGAATGTTGGTCATGGAATAAGGAAGAAGTCCTTCAGTATCAGTGGTAGATGTGTTGACAGTGCTGTTGTTAACAGAGATAGGAACATTTTCCATATTTTAACTCGACTGATAATGTTGGAAATTGCTCGACAAAGGTTTTTGGTCTCAGAGCACTTCAAATTATAAACCTAATAATTGGCACCTTGGTAAAACAGTTATATATAGCTGGACTAAAACATTCTCCACTGATATACATTCAGTTACAGACTGAAAGCAGGCCTTGTGCTTCCTCTGCATCCTCTGGGCTGGTGTCACATTAAGAGTTTCTATTGTTCCATGTGTACAGGCCTTGGATTCCTTTATTAAATAGACTGCGGTCTGTTGTGACGTGTGATAAAGCCTGGAGTTATGAAGACATGCACCACTGCACAGTGTTTTAATTATAATTCCAGTACAAACTTATTAGCCTGCTGTGTATTGGTATGCCTAATAATATGTGTTAACATTGTAGTGTGTGTTCTGCCGACCAAAAAGCACACACTGTTACACACAAGTACATAGATTGAGTCATCTCCTTCATCTCTCTTTCAAGTCACCCTGTGTGGGTCTCCAGTGGAAATGAAGCCTCGCTGCATGCTTTGAAATGGCTTTATATTAGATTTTTTTTAAACTTCTGATTCCCCCCTTGCTCTAACTATGAGAGTGTCATGTATTTCTATCTTGATATGATTCTGGAGATGTTTTACAACCCCAGGTGTTCCTGAATATTGGAGAGGGAGGCTACAAAGTGAAACTACACAGTGTTAACATCACAGATGCCACTGCAAGTCATGCCAAAGGGAATTCTTTTAAGTTTTCTAATAGTTTGCCTACGAGGAGTCTCAGTGTGTGGCTGCAAAACAATTCATTTTTTAAACAACAAAGGAGCTTCTCTGAGAGGATGAGCATGACTGAGTCTTTGTGTGAGAAGCAGACAAGAAACAGAGTGCGGTTTTCTCATTCCTCGGCCTCGACTGCATGCATGCATACGCAGACCCGTGCACCTGGTGCACCTGAAGCTACAGTCACCGCCGAGGAAGAAAGGAATCACAGCAGGGGAGAAAATGAAAGCATGTCCTCCAGAAGAAAAGGCATACATTTTCATGAGTCATCAGCCGGGACGAGTTATCTCTCTTTCTCTCTGTCGATCTTCTCTCTTCTTCTATGACTCCCCTCTCCATCACCCCACCTGTCTCTGTCTGTGGCGTCGACTCTTTTCTTCTTCTTCTCCTCCTGGCGGCAGCACGTTAGACATCAACGGTTTTGGATTCTTGTGTGTGTCAGTGCAAATATCCCGCTCTCTCCTCCTCACAGATCACTTTCACATTTCTCCCTTCTTTGTAACGCTGCCAGCCTGGAGCCTCACCTCACCACAGAGAGTGCATCCTCACCTCTGACACCGCACTTCAAGTCTCTACTTTTGTCCCCTTCATCATCCCCTCACCCTCCTCTCTCTGTGTCTTTTAGCCCAGCGTTCATACATCATTTGAATGTGTAGTTATGGGGTTTGAGAGTTTTCGAGTGACATCCAAATGTGCATTTTTGTGTGTAAAAACATTTGTATCTCTGTCCATTTGTGTGTTAAAGAAATAGTTTGTTCAGTATCCATCTTAGGAGCTAATGGTGTCTCATAGTGCCAACCTGAGACACGTGCTAATGAGGCTCTAAGTGCCTCTCTGGATTTATTCATAATGTGTAAGGGTGTGTTGCATGAAAAGGAAGTAAACATATTATTTGTTAAGTATTATCATTATTGATTAGAAATAGAGCAGCACAGTGGTGTGGCAGATAGCTTATGTGCTTCACAACAAGAAGGTTGCAGGTTTAGTGATCGTGCTGGTCAGGGCGCTTCTTTGTAGAATTAGCATCTTTTCCCCATGCATGCAGGGTTTTCTCTAGGCACTCAAGCTTCCTCTGAGACAAAAACACATGCTCATTATGTGGACTGGTGACTCCACATTGTCCTTGGTTATAATTGTGAGTTTGACTGGTTGTCTGTCTCTCTATTACCCCTTTTCCACCAAGCTGGTTCCAGGGCTGGTGCTAGTGCTGGTGCTCTTAACCGGTTCGCACTTGAACCAACTGCGAACCGGTTAAGAACCGTTTGCTTTTCCACAAACGGGTGCCGACCAGAGGGCTACATCATCACGCCGATGTATACGTCTGTATACGTCATGCCAGTTTCCCATAACAACTAGCGCAAAATTCAGTTGCCACAACAAAGATGGAGGACTACGTTGCGGTTCAAGTGTTGCCGTTGGCTTTTCGAGCCTTCCTTGGAGAGCAAAAGTTGGCAATCCAGCAAGTTAATGCTGCTTGACGATAATGAAACGAACAGCGATCACGCTTGAGAAGATGGGTAAGAGTGCTTCCGTGTTTTTACTCTGCTTTGGTTGGTCGATAATCCCGCCCCACCCCCTGATGTAAGCCGTAGCCCCCTACGTAACGTGGTTCTTTCTGCTGGCCCAGCAAAGAGTTGGTGCTTGCCAAGCACCGGTTTTGAGAGCCAGCAACCGGTGCTTAGTCTGTGGAAAACCAAAGAACTGGTGCTAAGTCTGGCTCCAGCTCTGAACCAGCCCTGGAACCAGCTTGGAAGAAAAGGGGTATATGTGGCCCTATGATTGACGGTTCAGGACTTACCCCTCCTCTGCCCAGTGTCAGCTGGGATAGGCTCCAGCCCCCGGGATCCCTGAAGGGATAATGGGCTGAAAGATGATTAGAAATATCAATATCGATAAAAAAAAAAAAGGTTTAGACCAAAGTTGGTGTCCTCAGGACACCAGTCTAGAAACGGGAATAAGAGCCAAATTTGTCAACAACTCAATCTCATAAAATGAATATTAATTATCTAACCTATCACTGCTTGTCACTGGTAAAGGAAGCTCACTAGTAGTTTTCACAATTAGGGCTGGGCGATATTACCCAATCTCAGTGTCACAATTAATTGAAGCTCTGACCTCAATTATGATGAATGAACAATTATTCTAATAAATCCTAAAAACAGACTCTCATGTGATGTGTATTTTTCCTGATATAGTCTGTAGGCATCATCATTGTTCATCTTTTTCACTGGTTTTAAAACCCAGCCCTTATCAAAATGAACATGCACAATAATGACAAACAACTTCTCTTTAAATTATGAAATGAGTTATTCAACAAGCGGTATCCATTTTTATCTGTGATACTTATTTAAACATATGCCTGTCATGTTTATAAACTACAACAATCTATATGCAAGCCCAAACCAATAAATTGGTGTGCAATTTTGTGTGTGAGTGAGGAAGGATGAGAAACAAGCCCAGGCAAAAGACAAAAGGATGCTTTTGTGGCGAAGAGAAAGTTATAAATGTTATAAATTGTAAAGTTATAAAGTTTCAGCAAGTATTAACTTCAGCAAAAATATAAAATGGTGGTTCATAAACAACAGCGAGCAGTGCAGTCAGCAACCAGTAGAGTTGATGCGGTGCTCCCTTGGCAATAAGATGGCAGAAAAAATGGGAAGAGTTACAATATAAAAGTTGCAGTGGTCCCCCTTTGCACATGAAATCATGGAAGGCTCACATAACACTCTTCCTAGCAGTAATACTGAGACACCATGTTTGATTTGTGAACTAAGAAAGGGGAGATGAGCAGGGACTCAGGCCAGGCGGCAGCGGGAGTCTAGTGCATTGGGCCAAGGTGTTATCTTTAGCAGGCAGGACCTCCACAGACTGATGTGGTATCAGGGGGTCTTTGATGAGGATATTTGCTGAGGGGCTAGCTTTGCGCCGTACTTACAAACTTTGACAGGTTGGGGCGAAACAACGTTAATCAACCTGAAATAATAGAGATAGAGCAGCTATTTCGTAACTTTGGTTGTTGTAGAAGGCAGGAAGAAGCTGGATATATGGATATTCGTACCCTGCCCTTAACCAGAGGGTCTTCCTCTCCTGGGAGTCTCCTCAGGTTAGTCCAAAGGGTAGGACTGTTCTTGGTTTCACCCCTAATGTCCTGCTCCATTTACATCGGAAGTGGAAAGAGGGGAGTGGGAATGACGTCATCTCCGAGTTATCAGAGTTCACGTTACAAAGTTTGAAAAAACGTGTGGATGTACCAGGCTATTGTTGGCCGTTGGTAGCACGCTCTGTGTTCTAATTCTCATATACCACATGAAGATTGTACATAAAACAACAGCAGCATTTCCATATGTCAAACAATACAAATACAAACACCTGATTTAGGGTCACAAACACTGTGGCATTCCAGTTGAAGTTTCCCACTGGTACTCTGAAATCCTGACTTCCCGGTACAACCTGAATGTAGCATAAGTGTTGTGGGGCTGCAGTGACTGCTGGGATGTTGATTTTCTCTGGTTTGTAGGGGCTTTGTATGACTTTCCCTCCTTTCCAACTCAAATTCAGGCCTCTTCTCGTACATGTTGTTCATTGTTCCCTTGAGGTTATCTTGCAGCAAAGAACATTTTTTTTCCTGTCTGTGAGCAAAATCAGTAATCATTTAATGAAAGTATAGTTGAGAGTTTATTGATAAATTGTTGTACACTGCTATGAAAAAGAAGCAGTCTCGTAAAATATTCTTATATGAAAGTGTTTTTAATCAACGTTGTTGGGACCCAGTGGGAATAAAAGAATCGATTTATTTTCTGTTCTTTCTTTCAGTCATTGGACCTTTAAAAAGAGATCTTTAGCATAAAAAGGCTCATTTATTTTTATCATTTTCTTTTTTTATTGTGTCTCCTTGTTTCTGTGCTGACCCTCCATTGTGTGCAGCAGAAGTGGAGATGATGTGACGTTTGTTAAGCAGAGCATAACCATTACAGAGCTGTAAAAAGCAGCTCCAATGTTTGTACATTTGTAAAATGTACTGTTTTTTCTTGATTTTGCAGACATCTTCTCAGACACTACTCAGATAATTTTTAAAATTGAGCACTCTTTATTTTTCTAATGCTAACAGCATCAGTACTCAATCAGTTAGGTAGTGCTGGGCAATTAGTTGACTTGATTATGATTACGAGTACATCCAGACATGATCACAAAAAGAGACTAATTGTCATTAGATGCTCAACACTTTGTGTGGGGCAGTGCTCCCTGCGCTCTTCTCATTGATGAATATATAAAACTGTTCAGTATTTGAGTCATGAATGAGATGTGTATGTGCTTCACTGTGAAGACAGTAAAGAAGTCTGTGAACTGTGTGTGCTGGGGCCTGGACTGACAACACCAATCAGTGTGCAGTAAGCTGTCAAACGCTTGTATCAAGCTGGAAGCTTTCAGTTTTTGGTTATCATTATTGTTTGATCGTGTTCATTGCAGGCATTAAAGAGCCTAAGCTGATGTTATGGAAATGTTTGGAGCCATAATGTCAGGATTATTACGAAAACTAAGCAATGATGTTACACCAACTGGTATCTTGTCGCTGAGCGTACACATATTTTGGAAATGATGAATATGAACCCCATTTATTTCACTGTCTTCTGGTTTTTGCCTTTGAGAAAAATCAAATTTCTGCAAATAAATCATAAAAACAAAACAAAAATAACAGTAACAATGACAATGACAAGCACTGAAAACAGATAAAAGTCTCATTCCACCTGCTGATTTAACAGTGAATGATTTAAAAGTCCATACATTTACCATGAATGTTTGAATCAGTATGACTTTAATGTGGCCAATTATTGACAATATTTTCATATTTTTATGAAATGAAGATTTCCAACAATTGGGAGTCACATTGAAAATTCCCTGAGGAAACAACAGTTAAACAGGCGCTTTAACCGTATGCTCATAGAAAACTGGGGATACACCAATCTCATTTTCAGTAAGTGCAATCTCACACAAATACAGTTATAGGCTCTCCAAGACTATACTCTACATCTCAGGTTGGCAAAAGCTGCATTATAAATAAAACTTTATGGCCCCAAATATTTTATTGACATATTTTTAACGTTAAAAATGAATTAATAATTTGCATTTCCTGTGATCAACATAAAAATAATTTGGCCTAGGGCCTAGGGCTGATCAATTAATTGCAAATTAGATTAAATCGCAATATGGCTTGTTGCAATTTTCAAATCACAGAAGGTTCAATATTTTTAGCCCAAAATGTGTTGAACATTTTGGCATTGTGATGTAGGTTTCTTTTTTTGCAATTCCATGCCTATTTTTTTTTTTTTTTTTTAACCTCTATTCATACACTTTTTCCCACTTTTGGACCATTTTACCTTTTTTTAACCCTGTTTTTACACCTATTTTGCCCCCATTCATCTTTTTTTGGCCACTGTCAGAACTATTTTTTCAATTTCTACATGGCTTTTGAAATTTAATTTCAGATTTAATTCCCAATTTTGCTGCAATAATCAATTTTCCTAAGCCACTTTTGGATATTTTTAGCCAATTTTTCCCAATTTTTTTCCCCTATTTTCATACCTATTTTGCACCTATTCATTAACCTTTTTCAGCTTTCATACCATTTTTACCCAGTTTTTATAATTTTATACCTATTTTGCTTCTGTTATTCACTTTTTCTCTAATCTTTTATCCTTGGATTAATTTAATGTCATTTTGGTTTTACTATAAAAAGATCTACTGCTTATGTTTTTTTAAGAATACATAAGAGTAAAATCCTACTCAATAAAATGTTTGAAAAAAAATTGGAACTAAATTATTTTCTCAAATCATTCAGCCCTAATTTGGCCTACTGAACATTGCCACAAGAAGTCATTTTTAGCTGAATTACTGTTTCCCTTTTTCTCATCACCATTATCAGTAAGCCATTCATTGTGGCTTACCAGTTGGAATTTTGTTGACTTATTATTTTAGACAGTGACTACTAAAAACAGGTTTATGTGGACAAAACTAAACTAAAGCAACTAGCATTTTTGTCATTATTTCCTCATAAAGATGAGACTACAGTGTTTGACAGATTTAATCCAATCAGACCTAATTTCGCCTCCCAAACAGACTGATGTTACCAAGCACTTTATGAGTGGGAGTCCTGTTTAAACTGAGCTCCAGTGTTCTTTATAAACACACACACACTCACACATACATGCGTGCTTCGCACGCACTCCAAAAAACAAGCACACACTGTGTGTATATTGGTGGAGATTCTGTGTGAAGATTAGGTCCCTTTAACTTCATCAAGACACACGCATACATACACATGCAGCAGAGACGAGGACGAGTAGCGAAACAAAAAATCATCCGGAAGATGAAAAAGAAAAAAATAATGCATGGGAGAACCCATGTGGCTCGTTGCAAAGCCCAAGCCCCAGATTAACACTGTGGCATTCAGTAAGTGGTACTGCCAGTCTGTCATCAGTGGATACATCTATTTATGACTCCTTTGGTCACAAGATGGGGTTGTTTGTCCACTTAAATGGCAAACTTAGTAGACACCCCAATTGGGTTTGAGCTCCTAAAAGCCTTTCAAAAAAGCAGTTTTCTTATCACTTAATTGGCTGGAATTGAATCAGGCATTGGTGTCTTAATCTGGTGTTTTGCTCCACCATAAATCAAAAGTTGAAGGTTTGGCCCCAGCCTCAATATTTCCTGAAGTAGGTGAGACATCACAGCTCACCTGGTTCATCTACTGGAGAGACATTCTTGCAGATGTCTTATGTTTTCTCCCCTTGCTTCTCCTCCAAATATGACAAACATCTTGCTGACCACTGCTGTAGACACACGTTGACAACATACAGAGTACCCCTGGGGCCATATGCACACATTTGTGTGTTCATATTCAAACTTGCTCTGGTTAGCACCTTCCCACTTTCTGCAGCACAAATTGCTCCACAGGGAGTTAATGACCTCATGTATTTTTCCCCATGTTTATGTCTAATTTATTGTCTCCATGTCCTTATGTATAATTTGTTGTCTCTGTGTCTTCATGAAAGATGAAATATGGAGCTTATGAAACCATTTACAGAGTATCTCAGAGGTGCTGCTGTATTCTTCCTTCCGCATGTTTTTGCAGTCCATTTATTCAGGTATGTCACCACAGAACCTCAATTTCCAATTTGCAATTTACTCCCAGCTTTTGTGGTTGTTTTTTTCCATTTGCAGTATTTTGATGTATGGTCTGTTGTTGCCCCCCTGAGTCATTTACTCCTCCCCTGTGCGTGTGTGCAGCTTTACGCTCATCTGACCTCTCATCCAAGACCTGATGGCTGAGTTCATCCTGCTGCAGGTCCTCCACAGAGCTGTTTAGCTCATAATCACCTCCCTGCTTTCCCTCTCTCTCTCTACTTTCTTTCACTGCTGTAAGCACTATTTTACCACCCACTACTCTTGTGTCAACACAGCAACATTTTCCATCAAGCTCACGTCACAACAGATGAGTTTTAATTTTACTTACTTTAGTGTAATGACATTTTCTGTTTATTTTATTCATGGTCCACAGCTTTTGCTATTACAACTCTGTTCCTTGTCAGCAAAAAATCCTATTAATCTTTGTGCAGTTTCAGCATTGTTTTGCTCGGCCTTATAAGGATGCTTACGGCTGTTTTTGATGCCCATTGTTGATTGATCGTTTTGATTGCAGTTGCAAAATAAAAAATCTCTTGAATTCTCCTGTTCATTTAACATGCAAAATATTGAACCTGTTCATGCCCACGTGGGAGTGATATCTCCGGCAGAGACTGCATCTTTGTTTACAAAGTGAGGGACGGAAAATTACATTTTATTTGAGGCGGATAAGGCTGTGTATTGTGGCATTTTAGTTTAAACGTATTCATAAAAAGATAATTGCTCCTAATGCACACAGTGATATCTTTTTGCAGTTTTACTTAATAACTCTTATAAGATCCTTTCATTCTTTCTCTTCCTAGTGAAGATTAAGTGTGTAATAGATGTTTGATTTGATTACTTTATGCAGTCATAGTCCCTTTGAATGTTGTGTTATTTTTTTATTATCTTTATTCTGAACCGATGCCATCACTGGGCAATATTCTTAAACTATTCTAACGATGATGGACTCGTAAGAACCAGTGTTCAAGTAGTGGACACGTCAGAAAATGTCCAAAATTTACTATTTTATATAAATTTCCCATAAGTAATTTAATTCTGTTGACTAACTCCACTTGTATCCATCAAATTAAATCATTTCCAGTTTTACATTCTTATCCCTGTCATCACTGCTTTGAAGTCACAAAACCCACCATATTTTACATTAAAAACATGAAAAAAATATCACTACCTAAAGTAAAAGAGCCGGTGGAATAGTTTATTTCTGGATTTCTGTCCTTGTCTTGCACCAGCTCTGCGCACCCTGCGCTGCGCCACGAAATTAGGGCCCTGTGTCTCATCACACATAGAGTAAAAAACAACGGAACATAATCATACATGTTTACGCTGTTTATATTCTGATATCTGATTAACTTTGTTTATAACACTGCATCAACATCTCAAGGGGGATATACCAGGTAGGAATAACATTTTTTTTTATATATAATTTACTGCAATATTGAGGAGAATTCATTCGGAAAGTGTCTTTTAATGACTTTCAATAAAATAGACAATTTACGGTGTTGGTTAATGCAGATGTGTTCTTTTTATGATAAACAGATCTGTAATGATCTGCTGCTGCTCATCCCATCCACACTGCTGTTCTTATCTTTATTTTCACCTCATCCATGTGCTATGACTCACTCCATGCATTATTGGCTCCGTGCTGTTTTATTTCTCTTCTGCAGCAATCCCGCAATGGCAGGGGTCAGCAGGAAAGAGCTGCTGCCTTTGGGTTCATAAGAAATTAAACATATCCATAATTACTTTAATAAGGGCTCGCTCAAGGTGAGCTGCTTTAGCATTAGGTTCTGCGTTATGGTCCTGGGAAGAGCAGGGATTTCAGGAGGCTGACTGAACCAGAGCAGTGATGAGCTGTATAAGCCCAAAGTCAGAGGAGACTTCATGTTGATGTTTCCTTTGAGTAAAGTCCTGTCTGTTTGCAAACTTCTCCAGCATTGTGCCACACATTTTTTGCCCTCATCATGTCTGCCTTAAAACTGTCACCACAGAAGTACTTTGGTTAATCTCATGTGCACTGATTGGACTCGCAACTTAAAAAAATCATCCTTAATCTACAGAAATAAAGTTTCTGTCTCTCTATGTGACATTGCTCTGGTGTGGAGGCTGCTCTGAGTGGCTGTAGTAGGAGGAGGTGTCATCTGTCTGCAGTGATGCTGTGTCTGAGGCATTATGTGTATCTGTTACTGAACATTATAGTTTCATTTGTTAAAATACAAAAAAACCCCATATATAATTATTTTTCTGACCATGGCGAGGACCAAAATATTATTACTGACATACCAGGTTTAGGCGGGAGGTCCGCTGTTTGTCAGCACCTGGTCTACATGCAGAAGTCAGCTCCATGTGTTTCAGCACTCAGGCCAGATACACCTCAGCAGGTAATCAGAGGCTTTACGTGGGCAGAGGAGACCACAGGAGGGGAGAGGGCCCACACAACAAACAAAATACAGATGTAACAGTAACAAGCCCAAAATCATTACTCACTTAAACAAATTTACAATCAAATTCTGATAAATCACTCGATTAAGTCAGTCCTATCCAAAAACAAATATTCATCATTTATTATAATTGGAGCCCTTTGAGTACCACTTACACAAAGGTCAATGTATTTTAGATGGAAAAATGAACCATTTCTGAAAAGACTGCGTCCTGTCTGTCATTACAGTGTGTATTTGTGCTACACAGCAGTTGTGTCAAATGTTTGGATTCAAGACCTGGGTTCACTTAAGAATTAGATTTTTTGGGAGTGTGAGTTGAAGCCCCATCCACATGCTGAAACATTTTTACAGCTTAAAATATCAGTGGTGCAGTAGTCAGTAGACTAAAGCAGAGGAGATCAGGGCTAAGAGGCTGATAATTGTTTAAACCAGATCATTTAATTTCTATTAAGGCTCATTTATGCTCGTCATACACATAAAAATGTACGCGTCTGTTTTAAACAATGGTTCCGTCACTGCCCACATACTCCCATGCTTTCCATTGGGAATGGATGTTAACCATTACATCCACCAGGGGGCAGGCAGGAGTCAAAAGTGTCTGACAACAACAAACAAACAAATAGAAACATGGTGACTGTGGAGGAGGTAGTGATTATGTATATTTTACATAGGAGACAGAAACGGAGGCAGCGTTGAAGTAGGCGGTGTTAGGTCATTTAATTTCGCACCAGCTCCCACAACCTTTCTTCAAAGAGCCCTGCCATTTTCTTCTTCGTTTCTCTATGGATGCTTATCCGGTAGTGACAGCAGCAACGCTGCCCTCACGGTTTCCGGCGGTACTGCTCCGTCTGGCTGTAAACTTCAGTGATACGTGCCGAAATACAGATGAAAACAAACGCTAGGCCCGGACAGAGATCTCCTTCCATATCCGTATCCGTATGTAACGTTGAGCATAAATGAGCCTTGAAACTTGACAATTCTCTCAAACTTTCTTGTTTTCCATTTAAAAACAACATGCATTGTACTTATTTATTTAATGGCGTTTTTGTTATTTGTGTGCCAGTTTGTCCAGTAATTCATCCTTCTATCTATCTATCCATCCCTTCATCCATCCAAATGACAAGACACCAGACAAGGCAACATTCACAAAACACATACAAGACAATTAGACTGAGCTTTTCTCTAGTACCGCTTAAAGTGATGGTCACCTGTTCAAATGCAACCTCTTATCCCTCCAGAGTGAACGCATTTACTGTATTTATGGAATTTACACAATTTGCGTGCACTCGGAGTCTGAAACTAGCCCCATCGACTCGCCACATGTGTAAAAATCTTGTTATGGGAGGCAATTTTTACACAGAGGTCCCCAACTGCCGCACCAACAGGCCAGTGCTGGCTGTTGATCATTTGGTACCCTCTTTTGAATAACGGACCATAGGGTGTGTTATTGTAAAGGAATGACCATATCCCTGCGCATCTGCCTATGTGTCTTGACTGCATAGACTTAACTAAAGCACTCTGTCTCTGTCACTGCTGTTATGAACAAAAATGCTTGAGATGAACTCGTGCTTCCTTCTGTGCTTTGAATGTAGCTGTAAATTTATTTAACTGCACAATATTTGTAATCACACAAAACGGCAGAGTTGACCTTATGTTATTATGTCATAGCCAGTGTTACTATGATCTATGAGTCACACTCATTGGGATGGATGCTAGTAAGTTACACTATCTGGAAGACAAGTCATGCTTCATTAGAGGAGGTCAAATGTCTTCTAAGCGTTTATTTAGATGGAAATATTAACATGCCCTCAGGATACAAATGTAAACAAACTCAGATAGCATAGTAACATTTTACACTGGAAAACCCACGGTGTCTACAGATAACTATCAGTGATGCATAAAGTAAAGAAAAGCTCTTAAACTGATAAACTCTCCTGCTTGTCATTAAAAGGACTTATTTTAATGTAGTCATTTGTTATCTGCCTGATAGCCATAATGCACTTACTTTACCACTGCTGCTTACACTACTGCAACAGTGGGATGACTCGTCATCCTGTTTTCCAGTTGCTTGGTTGATTGTGTCGTGACTGTGAATGAGCTGCTAAAGGGATTGAGTGAAAATGAGCCAAGTCCACCTCTCTCAGGCGATCTGTTGTGTTTTTTGTACAGGAATAGTGCTTAACTACTACTGCATATTCAAACGGTTGTGTCTGAAGCGAGATTGCCCTCTTGTATTGGAACAGCTCTAATAAATGATCGAAGTGTGACCAAAGATTGGAAGAGATGACTGAGTAAAATAACTGAACGGACACAACAGTCTTCCTGCTCAAACTAACACTGTATGCTTCATGTGGCAGGTATGATCTCTTTTATTTATATTTTCAAGTTATTTGTTTAAAAAAGTGGACTTATGAAAGCCCTCTTATCATCCAAGTACAATTAAGGTCTTCTGTTTTAGGGCATTAAAATTTTTTGCATCACTGCCAAAATGTCATTATGCTTTGTTTTGTGAATTATGGCTCTAAACAAATCACACTGATGTTGATCTTTAATATTCTGGAGATTGCTTTATTCCTTTCCAAAAGGTATAAAGTGACCCCAACTTGAACTCTGAATTCCTTTTTTTGTCTCTCCATTAAAGGTGTAGTCAGCGATCTTCTAATCTTTTAATCTAATGCAGTATTTGTCAAAATCCACGTATTTCTCCTCTCCATCCACAAGATGTCACCACTGACATGTTGGCCATGTTGAAAAAAAAGTCTGGTTTCAATACACAGCCTTGGCTCTAAATTTCAGCAGGTAAATACTGTGGCTCGGGCCGAGTCGCCAAAACAGGGTACACCCCCCCACATCCAGTGGGCGATCATGCTCATGCGCAGATCAGACAGAGGGGGGAGGGAAGTCGTAGGTTGCGTAGCGTAGTTAGCGTAAGAGAGAGATACAATATGTGCAGTAGCAATGGCTGAAAAACAGCCCAAAAGAAAAAGGTCAGAGGAGTGAAAAGTGATAAAGAAGGGCTATGGCCATGAAAGAGCGAAGACCCGGGTCAACATTGGTGTTGCTGTCCGACGGTGGAGGAAACTCCGCAAATTTAAAGACCTGAAAACGGACGCGGATGTTGCCGTCTTTCTGCTGGATAGATAAGCAACATTAGCTTTGTGGTGCTTCACATAACAGTAACAGCTGTCAGACATTCATCTTATTGTCCAATCTGCCAGAATGTACTGTTGTGATGTTATCAATAATGGAAGTCGAGTTGTCTGACGAGTTGGGGTTACCTACGTTGGTCAGCTACGCAGTTTCTACGGCTGTTTCCATGACGATACACGTCCATCAGCTTTCGGGGGTGGAGCCAGGGGTAAGGTATGAAGGGAGAGGTGGGTCTCAATTTGTTTTTAAACAACCTCTCCACTCGTTTTCTCCCACATCACTGACTACACCTTTAACTCGTATGAATCGGTTTTGAGGGTCTTGATAAAAGACTGGACTTTCTCACAGTCAGACAATAAGAAGTCAAAATGTCCCTCTCAATCAACCAGTCACAATGAACCACAGCTGAAGAACATTTGGAAATGCCACGGCTTTGTGTGTGGATTGTATGCATGTAGCACTTTCCCTTTGTCATTACAGGCAGTTTTCCTCACAGGCAGACAATAACTCCACTGTGTTGAGTTGAAAAGACCACTCTGGTATATCACAGTCAGGAACAAAATTTACTTTTGATGATTTGAAACAAGGAAATGCTCGAGATTTCAGCCCCCAGCACTATGGCAACATTAAGTTAATATTCCCCAAGACTAAATATTTTACTTTCTTCCAGAACATTATTGCCACTAGTGTGCTTCCTCTTCCAGATTATTGGATGAGTAAATTCAACTCTGCAGGCAGTAAAAACTTTACAGCTTTCATTTTATCTTTTATGTGTTCTCCTGGCAACATTGTCTATGCTACTGAAATATATCATACTTTAACAGAACAATGGTCAAAGTGGAGCACATTTAGAGGATAAATATGTCATTTATGAGCTTGTTTCACCGTGTTGACAACCCGTTTCACCTTTTAAAGCCTGGATTAGTGGCATTTTAAATGTTTAAATGATCAAACAATATTTCTGACCTCTGGAAATTCTCAATAAGTTGTCTGTTTTCTCCATATTGTCACAACTGGGAGGATGAGACGATTTAGTTTTCTGTCAGTGAAGAAGTCATTCTCCTGGGAGAGGAGTTGTACAGTCTGATGACCTAAGGGACAAAAATTCTCAGTCTGTTTGTCCTGAACTTTGGAAGGGGCAGCCTTGGGCTGAACTGACCCCTCTGGTTGCTGATGACGATGTGCAGAGGGTGACCGGCATCATCCATAATGTCCAGCAGTTGGTCAAGTGTCCTCTTCTCTGCCACCGTCACCAGAGAGTACAGCCGCGTGCTGACCACATGACCACAGAGCCGGCCCGCCTGATCAGTTTTTCCATCCTGGATGTGTCCCTCATGGATGTGCTGCCCCCTCATCACACCATGGTGTAAAGAGGACATTGGCCACCATAGAAAGTCAGGAGTTTCCCGCAGATGTTAAAAGAAAATAAAAATGAGAATGAAAATGCTAACCCTTTAATTTGCCATCAATTGATTGCCTGTAAAACATTTTTTTGGTTGTTTCACTGTGTAGCATTAGATTTTATACAAAATAAAATAAAGGTGGTGGAACATCAAACTCCAAATCAGAATGGCTCCTTGGATTTTCAAATCCTAAGACATTTTTGTGATAGCAGTGCCTAAAAATGGCTCTTTGACCTATATTGTAAAATTAGCCCAGCTATATTTTCGTAAATCTTTTATCTAAAAAGGGTAACATTGAATACTTCAGGGGCTCCTTTTAGCATTAAGCCCTCTGAGAAAGGATACCCAGGTTGCTTATAAATTGATGATGAGATGAAAAGTAAGTCATTGACTAAGTAAGTCATAACTCTAAAGATGTGGCTTTGTTGGCTGATTGCTTGATTTATAGCCGTGAAATAAGAACATCCTGTTCCTCGAACACAAAATCTAAAAGTGCTTAACCAATGTCTGATCAATAGGCCCCATTGTATTTTAGTATGTCAATCTTTTGCGTCAAAAAACCCTCAATTTCAGAACTGTTTGGAATGTTTTGCCCAATAAAATTGTCCCTGTGGCAGGCCATTTTAGATCTACCATAACCTTGATGTGCACAGAGGTTCGACTATGCGAGCGTCTGTTCTGAGCTGCTTGTAGCTCTGCGTCATTTGAGTAAATGCAGAATTTACCACTGAAAAATGCTTGGTTTTGAACTTGAGATAGGTGTACCCTAACAGAGTGAAAAGGTGTAGAAGTGAAAAAGTACAACGATCAGCCCTCCTTCTCTGCTGTCCCCCTCTTGTGACCGCTCACTTATTAGACTTATTAGACTTTGTTCAAAGTAATTGGTCTGACAAAAAGTTGTCATCTTAGGGGAAAAAAAGCCTTTTTAGGAGATACTCAAGCCTCAGGCTTGCAGTTTGGGGATGTAATACTTGTCAGCTTTATGGGACATGATTGCTACTTTTCTATACACCTTCATCACATCCTCAAGACCCCCCCCCCCACCCCGACCCCACAACATAAACATGAGCACATTTACTTAGCAGCTCCTTAGCCGCTCTAATAAGGCTGCTTTCTTCCTTGATAACAGGGTTAAGCTGTGTGTGGAGTTGTCCAAGATGGCAGCTCTACAAAACATCAGACAGACGCTTGCGGATGAGACAAATCAGGGAGAAAATGGCCAGCTTCCTCCTCTTGTTAACCCCCTGACTTTTTGTTCTGTCGCTCTCTCTCACTCGAGTGGCTGACACTCTGGGATTGCTCACATCGCCGGCAACGAGGCGGGGACGTCATACAATATTAAATAGCTACACTGTTTACCTCTCAAGGTGCTGTTTGCCTCCTGAGCATCATTTCTTTATTTAGACAGCAGCCAGGGGAGGCAGAGTGAAAGGGAAACACTGGTAATTGCTTTGGATATCATTACTGAAATTTACCATCTTGGATTTTAGCGGCTCTTAAGAGAGCCCTGTTGGCTTGTATCATTGTGTTTGGAGATCTCTCTGAATGCTGCAGTGCTTTGACACTCTAAGAAATGAGGCTGGTTTTGTATCCATGGTGTGATTTGGAAAAAAATGAGGCACTGATGCTACCCTCTTTTGTTGTGGCAGAGTATGCAATTCATCCCCGTTGTCAGATATTGATTTTCAGAGAAAGTGATGATAAACTATGTTTTTCTTTCTTGCCCCGATCCCTGTGGTAGATTAATACAAACTGCTGAGAGTAATGTGGCTTAGCTGATTGTTAAATTCTGAAGATGTCCTCCAATGTCTTTTAACTTATGGCACTATGGGAAAGAAATACCCAAAATAGATCATACAACACCCCATAGCCACTGGGTAAAATCTGTTAGACTGAGAGATAACAGTGGAAGCAAATGCAATGGAGAAAGTATTGGCAGCACAATAAAATTTCACATAAATGTATTTCATACCTCCAGAAATTCACCAAACTCTGTAGTGAAGAGGGATATGTTTTCGCAAAACTTGTTGCTAACTGGCAAGTTTTTACATAGCTTCCAGTTAACATAACAAGAATGCTCACAGGCTTGAGATGAACTTGTTGTTAACCATGTAAGGCAAAACAACTGTGATTGACACGGTTTTATCAGAATTACTTCCTGTTTGATCTGAAATCTGACAACCAGCGCTAGTTAGTACATAAGTTCAAAAGGTAAATCAACAGTCAAAACCTAGTGATGGAAAACATGCTGAGCAGAGTGGAAAGGAAATGCTGTCATTGCCCTGTGTGGCTGACATTAGCATGGGTGATAGTGGCAAATCTTTGTAGTGTTAAAAATACTTGAAATTGGAAAAACAAATCTTACACTAATGCCGTGTTTATGGTGGATTTAGATGTGTGGGCTGCAAGTTGGCTGGTATTTGGCTGGAAATCAGCACACACTTGGCTGGAAAGGGAAAACTGAAGCATCTGAATCTTTATGTTGATTAGACCTAAATATTTATATTATTACATTGTTTCTAAAATCCAGTCCCTGTAATGTCTGTCAAGTAGAAAAATGCCTGTTGAGCAGTTGAAATTGATGACCCCTGTTTTAGACATTTCTAGTAGATGTTCGAGACAAGAAAAAGTGGTCTTTGTCAGAGACATAGGTGGAACCTTCTCACTCATCCATTACATTCATTGATCATCTGAATTCAGCTGTTTTAAAGCTATATTAGGTCTAACTGATTTCCCCTTTAACCCATCTGTTTTCAGTGTTAAGCTGCCTTTACCGAATGCGACTTTAATAGCATAACCGCGTCGCCCACTGAAGTTGCATTGCATATCTAGAAATACTTCATTTTGGTCACCATCGCTGTTGCTCGGTGATGTCACGTCCACTTGAGTTTCCCAGTGATCATATCATATATCATATAATAGGATGTATAAGATGACGTTATTCCAACTGTATCCTTTTCACTCACTTAACAACCACAAAACACTTCAGCTGATGGCCCTGCAGCAGCATCCTCAGAAAATTCTCTGTGGTCCATGTAGGCAGAACTAATGTACTCACTGACTAATATTTCCCACACCGACATAGATTGTTACTCTGTTAGCCAGAATAAAAACTGTCTGTCACGGGCAGGGCTTTACGCTTAGCATTTTCCCCAAGTAGCACGGGTGCTACCAAGTTGAAAATCTAGTAGCACACAAATATTTTTAGTAGCATGATGAAAAGTTTTCAAGTAGTGTGTTTTTCTTTAATACGAAGATATGCGGTCAACAAGGAGGCATTTGTAAGCAGAATTATTAAATTTATTTGAATAAAAAACATACACTCGAAAGTGACATAAACATACACTTAAAGTGAATTCATGTGCAAAGTGCAACCAAGGAATGGTATAAAAAACAAGTTGATACAGAATATAATAATATAACAATTGTCTGTTATTAACCAGTAATCCTAACCCAAAACTTTTTTTCAACAGCCTTAAGCTTATTTGAACTGTGTTATAATATATAACATTCATGAAGTTTTTATGTAAGGTGCTTGAACTTTCAGGGGAGGGTTTGCATCAATGTATGTCCTTTAATTACAAAGGAAATGAACTAACTATTTACAACCCAACTCATTGTACATGCTAAATCAAACTCAGCTCAGTCTCTTTTGACACAAAGCTGGTCGTCTGGCCCGCTTGCATCTCATTTAAGGTTTGGTTCGCCCGCGACAAAAACAGACTTACCAGTTGTTTTCTTATGCGCTATGCAGTACTTACAATACATCAATGTGTTCTCGTAAAGGAGCCATGGGAATGCTTTCTGCCAGTCAGCATTAAATTTGTACGTCTTACGACTGGGAACGGCAGCGGCGCCATTAACTGTTTCTCCGGCGTCTTGAGACACAGCGTCTGAAGCCAACACTAACTCTTCCTCGACGTCAATTTTGCCTCCTCGCTCCATTTCGTCCCCTTGCCTCAATTCAGAGTCCACATATTCTGGTTTTGCTGGTCTTTTGAAATAATAACCAATAGGCTTCATAGTTATTTGGATATTGCTCGTTTGGTCTTTCTTCTAAAATAGTTTAATATGTCGCTCGCTGTTCTGTCAGTGTATGTTGCTCGGCAACCAGTCCCACTGATGCGCTGTGATTAGTGGAGATGAGGCTTTGGGAGCGCCTGCTTATATTTTTCTGTACCTCGTGCAGGGCAGTGCAGGCATGTCGGGTATACCGAAGGCTAGCTAGCGGTGCATTTGGGGCAATAAAACAAATGTTTCAAAGCTGAACATGTTTCCTGCTGAGGCTGCGTTCAGGAATACCACCAGCCACAACTTCAAACGTATTCAGCACAAGATAAAACATGTTTTGAATGGTCATTTTTCATAGTCGCATGGGTGCTACCAAATGCAAATCACAACTTGCACTGTAATATTTTGTGTTTTTGCGAGTCCCTCATTGCACTGTCGAGCCCTGGTCACGGGTACATCAAACAAGCACACACCGCTGTTTAGCTGTTGCTGCACAGCCACACACGACATTGCCTGAAACTGCCATAAACGTTTTCAGCTTTGGCAACCAGCAACAAGCATCGCGTCGCCAGCCCACTATTATCCTACATGAGCAATAGCCTATATGTTTGCAATAGTGCCTAACAAAATACGAAGAAAAACTGCATTACTAATAAAACTATTTCTTGACAAAGCTGGCCAAAAGTGTATTCAGAGTAAACTTAGCTCAGTGATGAGGAAAGCCCCCCTCATCACTGAGGACCCCTCTCATCCACCCCACCACTCCTTCAGGCCGGTGCCATCAGGCGAATGCTACAAAACATCACTGGCCAGGAAAAACGTATGCATTCATCACCTCTGCAATAGCTGCTCTCAATAACACAAAAGCACCGGTAGACTCCACTGTTTTTAGCTGTTCACACATGTTCTTATATGTTGTTTTACCTGCTTTTGTTTGTGTGTGTGTGTGTGTGTGTGTGTGTGTGTGTGTGTGTGTGTGTGTGTTTTTTAACATTGTATATGTGTCGGGTTGCCTTCGGTGCCCAAAGTGTGGGTGTGTGTTTTTAATTTAATCAAACGGTGACAGAAGGAAAATTTCTGTTTTCTAACTGAAACAGACAATACAGTTATATCTATCCATCTGTCCATCTTAAAACTCATTTATTAGTTTTTGTTTACCTGTATTGATAATGAATGTTTTTTTCAAAAGCAGAGCACACCATTGTACCTCACAGTTTGACAACCATTAATAAATTCTGCTTTTATTTTTAATCCTGTTTTTTAAGTCAATCTGAGGGTACAATGTCACCAGCTACGTTTATCTCTGGTCGACCACAGCCACAAATGCCGTGGACTCTCTGCTGAACGATTGGGAAACTGCCTGTTGTGTGCAGCCACTGCTCACCTCCAGTGTCCTTCTACATATTGAATATCCAGCTGTCTTTCTTGGTGTCAGCTCTGCTTGCAGTTGAAAGAAAAGATGAAGGACAGCCATTCATCAGAAAAGAGAGCAAAGAATCAAAAGGAGAGAGAAGACAATGTGGAGTGGGTACACAATCCAAGGACAGGGGAGAGGAATGATGCTGGAAAGGCATAGAGGGGCAGTGATAAGAAAAGGAGTGAAAAAAATGACAGAAGATGAGGGAAGATAAAGGGAGCCAGGCCGGGCCATGCTGTGATGTTTGCCATTGCTACTCATTGTTCGGTGGTGTGAGCGGTCGGCGGCAGGCCCCCAAGCGATTCATCATGATTATGTGGTTGTGGGCAGGTAATGTCACAGCAGGCAGGACTGGGCAAACTAGAGGCGGGGGGCGCCGCTATTTCTGGGCATCTGTTTTTGTCTGCCAGGAGCTAGCTGGTCACACTGGCCTGCTTTGTGCCTCTGATGTGCCCTCTGGAAATCTCTCTGCTGTTTTGGTCTTTTTCCTTTAGCTTTTCTCAGTGCCCGAGTTCTGCAGGAGTAGGAACAGAGTAGAATGTTTTGACAGCTCTTATATTCTACTGACAAGGTGTTTTTTTACTGCAAAAATGTAAACTTCAACTCAATTTTAAGAAAAACAGAGTTCAAGTGATTTATTATTTTACTTTCCTGATTCACCAGGTTGTCATAAAGTCAAATAAATCCAGCTGAGACAAAAAATACAGCTCAATTAATCATCCAGCACTAGTTTATACTACATTTACGTTAACCTCATGCAGTCTCACTTCAAAAATGTTGAATTATCCCTTTTGGATCCATGTTTTTTGGGCTTTTTTATTTTTTATTTTTTTATTTTATTTTACCTTTATTTAAAGAGACTGTGAGGAGTTTTTAAGTAATTACAAAAAAGTCTCACTTTTAGATGTATGCCTGATCGAAATACACACTTATCGATGAGTTTTATAGCATTTAAATAGGTTATCTATAAATGCTATTCTTTAGCCTCCTGGTCGGGTCGTACAGGGCTGGACTGGACTGGATACTCAACTTCGGGAACAAGACAATTAAAACTAGAGCAAATTTATATTATTTTATTATTTATATTACACGTCTGAGAGCGCCGGGCTGTAAGTAGCGATATATAGCCGTCTACAACTACGATAATAACTTTTACCCGCATTGCTTGTCGTCACACATCAAAAACTACCACTACGTAACTAGAAAGAGATACATTACCTCGTCGCTTTGCATCCTGTAAGCTGTTGAAAAAGAACTTGTAAAGCAATGCAGAGTTCCGACAAAGATCCATGCTGCATTTACCACAACAAACAAACACATTTGGCTTCACGTCTCCGGTGCGTTCAAGTTGTAGTCAGAAGTAGGAATTTTGAGCTCTGAGTGGGAAACTAAAACTGGAACGTCCCCCGAAGTCTGAATTTCCTACTGGGAACTAACAATAACTAACAATAGCCTGGTAGTTAGGCATGTTTTTTTCTGACTTCAACTGGAACGTCGATAAGTCGGAGATGATGTCACTCCCATTTCCGAGGTTACAGGAACGCAGCATTACGCCGGCAATAAATTCTCCTCATAGCACCTTTAACCAGGAAAAAGTCTTGTTGAGAATAAAAATCTCTTTTACAAGAGAGTCCTGGCCAAGACAGGCAGAAGCACAAACACAGAGTTGCAAAAAACACACAACAACACAGTTAAAAACAAAGCAGAAAGAACAAGTTCACAGAATAGAAACAAAATCAGCGGTCAAAACATCTACAGCCAAATGTACTTGCTTCCAAGTCTTTCAGAAGAGCCTTAAAAGCATCAAGTGACACCAGATCCTGTAACTTTAAGATTTTTTGCAGCTCATTCCATGCAGAAGGGGCAGCATAGCTGAAAGCCCTGCTACCTAGTGCGGTGCGGACCCTCGGTACAGTCAATAGAAACAAGTCCTGGGACCGAAGGTTCCGACTCCCAGTGCTTTTTTGAGTGAGATAGTTCCCCAAGTATGATGGAAGCAGGCCAAGAATGGCCTTATAAACGAAGACATGCCAATGATTGAGTCTACGGGCGGACAGAGCAGACCATCGAACCCTGGCATACAAAGAGCAGTGCTAAACGGGACAGTTAAGGAATTTAACTGTCAAAATGTAAAAATGTGTCTCTCTCCATGTACTGGTGTATCACCCATGTCTTTGCATGAAGTGTGCTCTTGGTTCCTCCCTCCTTTCGCTGAGTGAAATGATTTGGCCTTTTTACTGTAACTAATGTGCATTCTCATTGAAGTTAAACTTTGAACATCATATGATAAGGTACCCACCATGAAATATCAGAGAAAAAAAGATGTTTGAAGTGTTTGAATTTAATTACTTCCTCTTATCTTTGGCGAAAAGTCACCCATCAGTTCAAAGTGCCAGGATTTATGTTGGCATGAAGATATTAACAAAAAGGGGAATAAATCAGCGGTCTGAAAAGGAATGATGGATCAATGCATTTCTTGAAGCTTAAAAGATTAAAAAAGGGACTTGTCGACAACAGCTGATTGTTTTGCCTGCTTAGCCTCGCTAAGTTAAACCACATTGTTTTACACAAGGAAGCAGTGCAATAGCTATGGTTTTAAGTGTAACTGCTGTAAGGCAGTAAGAGCCCAAAAAAAAACTGGAAAAAGAGAATTCACTGGGGGAGCCATCCTTTGAAAACTTCCACTCATCATTTCCTGCTGTCCAACTGACAGTCTGTCTTTATCCAGAAGCTGTATGATTATTTAATCTGGTTCTCCTTCTGTTTGCCCAATAAATAAAAAAAACAACTTTGAGGGATTTCTTTTCAAACTTGGCACAAATGTTCACTCTGAAGTAAGGATAACCTGGTTCAGTTTTGGTGGTACAAAAAAGACCATTGGGCCTCGTTAGGTTGTCTTTCTTTTTGACACAATATCTCAAGAACACATCGAACGATTTTCTCCTAACTTTCAAAGATGTCTCTGACCCAAGGATGAGCTGAGTATGTTTTGGATGGCAGAGAAGGCTCTCTGTTTGAGAGTAAAACTGTGGACACAGGGGACCATCCAAAGAGCATTTGGTGGCCTGATTTAAGTGTTTTTATCTGTGGGTGATAGTTTGTTAATTCCAGATAATGTGCTGTTGATGGTGTAAATTTGGTGTGTGTGTTTATTTTGGCGATGTTTACTCCCTGCGTGCTTTTATCATGCCACATTGCACCTCAGCAGCTCATTAAAGATGTTATAAATGTCAGTGTTAGTTCCTGTCTCCATCTGTTTTGCTTTCACCTCCTCCATCACTCTCTCCTCCCTCTCCCTCCTCTGACCATGTTTCTGTGATTCTCTCTTTTTTCCCCCCTCATGTTTCCCTAGTAATTCCTGTCATTTTTAACCTTGATCATTTATACCTCTTTAATTTATGTCGCTCTCTACTGATCTAGTCAGCACCTCTTCCTTCCAAAATCATCCCACACTGTGCCGTGATGAACCCAGGAGCTTACTCCTCCAAATGTCAGCACTTCAGTATATAAAGTTGATGTTGTTGTGTATATGTGTGTACAAGTGTGTGTCTGTGCTGGGAGTGTGTCTCCAAACTTGTAAAAAAAAAATCTGTAGAGCTTGGGAATTTGCTAGCAGCTTTTCCTGTTCATCACATAGTTGTGGGTGGGTGTTTTTGAAACAGTTTCACACACACTTGTGCACACACTCTCAGTGTAATGGCTCGTGCACTTCCTGTGCACTGAGTCTCTAATGCACAGTGTGGTGTAGGGAAGTCTAAATGATTAATGATGGCCTCTGTGGTGCGTCTGCCAGCGCTGCAGCTAAAACCAGTGTCATTCTTTCTTCCTGCTGTCACTCCATGAATATTGTAAAGGTTACGGTCTTGCTTGCTTTGGTTCTGCATTAACCTCCAATGATCGCGCTTTAATGCGTATTGTTTTTCAGCCAATCATTTGCACAATTATCTGATTTTCAAGCAATATAACTACAATAAAATCCCACTGAAGCCATGCATCACTTAAAGGTCCCAACTCCTTGAGTGTTTGATTGTTTAAATAATGTCTTGGGTGTCTATTAAGCATAGCTGTGCATCTTCACTAGACTCAGACTAGACTATTATTAACTTTATGATTCAAATCAATTTGTTTTAACTGAAAGATTTCATTATCAACACAAAGTATGACAAAATTAATATTGAAAGCTTCACCAGAGCCTCAAAATAAATCAAACAGTTAAAGTTTTGACAGGTGTGCTTACCTTTGTGTAAAAAACAGTGCAGTAATATCCAAATACCACACATGCCCTGTCACAGTTGCACAGATTTTACAGCAGTGAGCACTGAGATCTGAAGCAAAATACGGCATGTGGATTATATCCAAGAAAAGGTGTTCAAACTGAAGAGACGCTGGCCTGATATACTTAGGTTAGAAAAAAATTAGTGCTATAGGTGTGTGGAAACTTAAACATCGCACATGTTATTTGGGTGTGTTGCAGGTGATGTAATATAATTGGGTGCGCAATTGATAACAGACAAAGTTGTGTGGACCACCCTATTTAAATGAGGATTTTGTGTGTGTTACCAGTTGTCACCATGAAGAGTTTGGGAGAGCAGAGTGCCCTTAAACAAAAAATAAAGTTTGAAGCCACGGAGTTTGAGGAAAATAAACACACTGGTGAACTCCAGCAGAGACATCTCGGTGTTGCCAGAAGAAGTGTGATTCAAGAGGCCATCTGTGAAAAGCACACAGATCTAAACTGGCATTGCTGGATAGACAATATTTCAATATTTTAATTTCTGACCAGAGGTTGTTGTAACCTTTTTTGTTGTTTGTCATTTAGCCAGAAAAGGACATCACTTTTCCCTCACTCCATATTTGTATCCATCATTTGTAATTTTCCTTTTCTGGTTCCAATTAAACATGATCTAAAAGACAGCATTCACATAGTTACACAGCTTCATCATCAGTAACCTTTCAGGCGAATAGCAGTCTTACAGACCGAGTATTTATCTAAACATCCTTTTTATTTGCTCTGACAGAGCCCCACTCTCCACACACCTACAGCTCCTAAACCTGCTGTCAGTGTGTGCAGATTGTGATTCAGTCAGCTCTGACTTACAAATGGAGTGATCCTGGCTATGAAGGGGATCTTTTTTATTTACATAGGTTTAATGACCTCCACAATGTATTGTGAGCGCAAAACAGGGAGGGTTTACTTTATGCTTGTTTCGTCATGAGTATGATGGCACACTGGATTGTCTTTTTTCAGTCCATCATCTTGACGGAGAGCCTCCTAATCTTTCTGTCATTCATCAAAAAATTCAGTCAATGATGGAACATATTAGTTTAATATTACCCCGTTTCTCGCCACGATAACCACAGCCATCTGTGCATAACACTGTGAAAATTTGCAACATGCTAAATTTAGACGCATTAACACAGAAGACAAGCAGTTTGGAGTTTGATAAATCACATTACGGGTGCTAAATAATTACATTTATGCATCTCTTCCTCTCGGTGTTTTGCGTGTTCTGATAACCTGCGTGCATTCTGCATATTCATGAAGGAAAACACGCTAAATGGATTTCACGTGCTATTTTGCTCATTTGAAAGACGCAATTCTCGCTACACCCAGTTAGTTCAGATCAGCTTTTCCCACCCCTCTGTTTTTATACACTCAAACCTTTAGATCAGGCCCGATCTTCTTATCATGTAGTCTACACTCAATGAAAGTGTTGGCATGCTGTGAAGTGCCCTTTGTTTCTGTGAACATGAAACATGACTACCTGTCTGCAGTTTTGCACTATCAACTTAAATGTCAGAGAATGTCAGAAACAAGTTCTCATTCAGATTGTTTTGTTCTGACATCTGTGGCTTTGACAGATGTTTAGCAGTGTTACTGACCTGCACACTTCTTTTTTAAAATATCAGTATATAAAGGTAGCAATACTAAGCCCATTAAAGTTTGTTCTTGTGAGTTTTTTTTAGTGCTTGCCTCTTAATACTTTTTTGAATAAATTCTCCCCAAGCTAATTTATTTTTGCTTGCTTTACTGATAGAGAGCTGTAATCAACACTCTGTTACCTCAACCTCTACAACATCAACACCTACAATGAGCTCAGTCGCACACATTTCTGGATAACACTTGACATGATAAGTGACTTTATAAACAGCCCCCCTAAAAATTTACTAAAGGACTGCACTCAAGGTTAGAGCGATGTTTGACAAATAGTTCCCATTAAAACTGATGCACCAGCTGTGCTTTCCCCTCAAAATTCTCTTTGAGAATTACATGGCCTACTTAAAGAGTAAATTATATGGTACTTTTCAAAGCCTGTCTTTATTTCTGTTGTCTATGATGGTGTTTATAACATTGCATTTCCCTCAGAGAGAATTTCCCTCAATGTGAAGTGTCCTGTGCTTTGTGTCAATTTTGTGGTTGTGTTTTCCAGTTAAATGTCAAATGTATGCAACGGTTGTTCTTTCAAGACAGTGGCACATTAATGATAGCTTTAATCTTTTCATATGACTACTTTTAATCTGCCTTTTCTACTTTAAATAAAATTTAAAAGTCAATTTGTCTCTCACAACTTGCTAACAGCTGAATGTCTGTGCTACCTGAAGTTTGGCTGTGGTACATAGATTCTGCAAAGATTATTTCCTTTTTTTTTAGGGTGCTCACATTTGCTACACACAGAGTCATTTAGAGAAGGTCAGATGTTTGTGTGGCTGATCTGCCTGGATTAAAACCTGGTGTGGTGCATTGATACATACTCCTGGATTACAGAACTCAGTGCTGACTCAGGCTGTGTCCACAAGTTTGTGGGTTTTTGAAATCAGAAGTTTTTTGTGTGTTATGATCTTCTGACCACATGCAAACAGTGTTTTAGGTCACTGAAAATGCACATTTTGTAAAGCCTCCTAACTGGGTGAAGATTTTTAAATAGTGTGGCATGTGTTAATGTGGACAGGAAAAACAGCCTTTTAGGCATAAAACATCACACTGTGCCAACCTGCCCTCATGTTATTCATGATACCACGGTATGCAACAGTTAGGATCCTATAACATCAGCCTTATTTTTTCCCATATTCCATTTTTTCTGTTTTAACTGTGGAGAATTCAGTTTTTAGTATTTTACCCGAATTTAACCCTGGGACACAGTATAAAGTGATGAATATAATCAGTCACTCTTCAGGAGGTCATATCTTAACGGATCCAGTCAACAGTATGTTGACAACATTTGCAGAACATTTGATTGCCTGACATAAAAACCATTGGGAGACTGCTGTGCCCTGGGAAGTGAAATGTGCATTATGCCCAGCCTTAGTGACCCCTTTGGAGCATTTTCCCAAGAGATAAGTTCCTTTTCATTTAGAAAAAAAAAGACTTTTACGTAAAATGTCAGCCATTCCTGTGATATTCCACATTTATATTGAATTCTGCTTATAAAATACAGTTGTGTGATACCATACACGATTCTGTGATCACAGATTTATATCGCCCGTGCATCATCAATGTTGCTTACATGTGTTACAGCAGCTGTTGCTAAACTGTTGCTGTTTTAAGTAACGCTGGGTGGACTATTTACATGATCTCGCATACATTCTGTTGCTACCTCACTATGATGGTGCTTTAAAAACACTGGCGACACAAACACTGCTGATGTTTTGGACGGTGATATTATTTCACAAGTTGCTGTGCTAACTTGTGACCAATGACCTCTTGTGTTTGGATACCACTGTTACAGACAACAGGTGTAACCACAGGACTTTTAAGCAGGATCTGATCAAGATTATCAAATATGTCCGTATTGAAATGTACACAAAGAAGTACTTACTCAATATTCCTGCTAACACCAGTTAACGTTGCCACAACTTAAAAACACTAAACCAGTCAGACTTGTGATGGTAGATGAGAAAATAAATGTGGTTTTGTGTGCAAAAGCAGAAAAATTCAAAGTTGCATATGATGGACATCATTACAAGGTAATAAATAGTGTTTCTGTGTTTGGTATTGCATTCTATGTGGACAAGGATGTTTTTAAAAATGTCATGCATGTGGACAGGATTAATTTTGAAGACATAGGATACTGATTGGACATGACCTGTTCTCATCAGGAGAGAGTGTCAGAACTTCTCTGATTTTTCTTGGGTTGTTGACTTTGAATTTTCGAAATCTGCATGAGCACTTTAAAATGACTATAGTTGGACAAAAAAACTTAAAGAAAGTAGTTTATAAGGTAAACATCAAGGACACAATAAACCAGTCTTTTTATTTCTGTTCATGTCTCAAGTGGGTGGTCTTTGCATTATTAAAGAAGGGTGGCTTATAAACCAACCAAAGTGATTTGTTTGAGTTCAGCTGCATGGCAGCAGTGGTTTAGATTTGTGTTTTCAGAGTACAATCAAATAAGAACTTTTAGTTTTTTACTTGTAGCTAGTCTATCCGTGTTTGTTTTCTCCATCCATATTGTGTGCAATTGTAGATTTTTTCCTCCAAAATAACTTCAAGAAACCTGGCTTTGCAATTAGGTTTCAACTTCCTGACTTTTTTCCCAAACAAGTATTAGTTTTCTGCTGAATGGGGAGGCTTTTGTAGCTTCTGATGTAACTACAGCATAGTATTTAAAAGGAAAGGGTTGAAGAACAAAAACCATTGTGGGGATAAAAAGAAAAGTTTGTTGAAATATTAAGCAGTGAATTGTGTTTGATAAAAATACTTTAAAAATTAAAGGAATCTTTAGTTTTATTACTTTAAACATTTATTGTTTAAAGCATGCTTTCTGCCTATAAAGAAGGACATTTCCTCACAACATATCACTGCACTTAACCTTCGCTTTCTAAAAGAAGTCTAGTGCAGAGGGTTTTTGAAGATCTTTGTTACTCATTGATGAACAGATGTACTTTTGGAAGTCTTTCAGGCAAAAACTTTAAGTTAGTGATTATTAATATTCACAGTTTTACGAAAGTTAGTGTAAAATCAAAAATATGTTTCACTATTTATTAGGGCTGGGCAAAAAATAAATTAAATCGATTAATTCTGAATTATTTTCTGCAGAAGATTTAAAAAATTAAAAATCGAGATTTTTTTTCTTGCCTTAGTTCAATTGTAAGTAGTTGCAATTTTTGAGAAAAATTACAATTTTTATGGTCGGCCTTGTATGGTTTGCACAAGCACTTTTATAGGCTTGTATTTGTTATTCAAGTAGATTAAATATTGATCAAAGAGTTTTATGCTAATACTGTAAAATTACCTCAGCCTTTTAGTGTTTATATAGACAAACCTGCCTACGTTTGTACTACATGATCAACCTTTTATGACCCAGACTTTGACTTTAAGAGGGAAACATTTAGACAACATAAAGGCAAAACTTGATTTGTTCCATTTCTCCGTCACTGGGAGTTTTGCTTCTTTTAGGGAGGGAAAAATTGATTAAAATCATAAATCAAGTGTCGTGAAAAAAGTCGGGGATTTTATTTCTAGGCCATATTGCCCAGCTCTACTATTTATGTAGTTGAGGAGTCTAACAAGTTCAACCTGCTGTCCAATTGGTTGGATTGCTATTTTCACTCAATTTTTAATGTACAGACATTTTAGATTTTGGGGCATTATTTTGATTATCTAATTATTTTGAAATTCTTGTATTTTTTTTTCCACTGTGTAAAATAATGCGTGTTTGAAAAGGAAATTCACTGGATCTTGATTGCCAGTATTTCCCATGACTGTTATGATTAATAGAAGAGACAGGATTTAACACCTATTTAACGTCTCTCATCAGTTTGTTTTACTGAATGTATTTAAGTAGATTTTAGTGACCTATTTTGTTTTGGTAAAATAAATTCTTCCAATAGTTTGAATGAGCCTTGTCCAATTGTATTTTATTAATTAAACTGTATCTAATATTTCATTTCATCTACAGATTAGCATAGATAGGTGACTGATGGTTTAAGTTGTTCTGCAAAGAAATAGACCCCACTTGATTTTCAAGTATGTAAAGCTGTTATTGATATCTATTTTTTATCAACCCAGGCCAGAAATCCCAGTCAGGTACCCTGTCTAAACTGTAATACAACCGCTACACTATCAAGTGCTATTTCTCTACTTAAACCAACTTCACATTGTTAACTTATTATCCCCTCCACTTTAGCACTAGTTTTATTTATTGCACCCCTCAGTTTTGACAGTCAAGTTGGGTTGCGTAATAAACCAGATGTTGATATAATACCAGGGCTAACTTCTCCCTGAATCTAAAACCGTCTCAATTTGAAATCCGTCCACACTTCTCTTCCTTAGAGCTTCTGGAAGTCATCCATATGTACTCCTCTTTCTGTTAGAGCCATGAAAAGGTCTCAGCTTACCACCACTTTGATACATGTAGCACATTTACCTAAAGTGTCTACAAACTGATTAGCTATTCATCGTGCTTCACCCTGTTTAGGCTTCAAGCATCGATGCAAAACAGGCAGAGAGAAAGCAAGTGCAGCAGCTGCTAAAGTGACACATCTTTCAAGTCATAATTTGAACAGATGCTAAATTAAAAACAGTGTCACACCCGTGTTATTAATTCCATAAACAGAGCAGAAAAAAATAAAACAGAAATATATAAATAACTGCGGCATGTCCTTTCTTCCAGCGATAATGGCATCATTTCATTGCTAATGGTTAATGGGCTATTAGGATGCGGGAGTTGTTTTGAAGCATGAAGAGGAAGTCAGTGTGATTACCTTGATCGCAGTCATTTTACTGAACAATATCAGACTGCACTCTTCCTGAGTACTGGGTCAACAAAAGACCTTAATGGAGGCTTTTTCAGCTAATGCTTAGGTGAAATGGGGGATAGCTTCAGATAAAAAGCTCATAATCACTTTAAATGTTTAGTTTTGAAGCATTTTTCTGAATGCTGCTGTGTATGTGAAATTTATGATCTGTGACAATATTGAAGCTCTGAAGTCTGATATTTAACCTTTACCGCTCAACTATAGAAATAAAGTTACAAATGATTCAGTTTCCCACATCACACTCAGTTAATATGAAAATGTGGTGCTATTCTGGAAAAGTGTATTGCCCCTTTGCTTAAGGATTGTGCAGTACAAGTGATTAAAAAACTAAAAAGACACAAATGTTAATATAAAATCACAGATATACTTCCAGTTTGTCCCTGCATTTTATGTCTGTTGGCGTCATGAGCATTTTCATTTATATCGTTTTCTGTATGTGACACGTTACTGGAGGATACCGCTAAAGGGTGCAAGATGACCTCAGGCTCTACGAAACTACCTGTTTTGTCTGAAGTAAACCTCAAAGAGCAGTAGTTCTTTGAGTAAAACTAACAAACTCAATACCAATAATCAGTAACATCTTTAAATGTTATCAACTGTAACCAGTTTTGGCCGAATGTGCTAAAGTTTTCATGATCAAAGCACTGGAGAAATTAGGGAGTACTCTTCAGTGCCTCAGTGTGAAATATTTTATTCATCAAAGAACACTTTATTAGTTCATATGTGAGACAACACAGCCAAAGAAACCAAGCTAACACAAATATATTTATGGAAAAAAGTCAACCATGGTGTCAGATCCAAGTCACCAACGGTCATGACCGCCCTGGCTGAATTAATACACCAAACTTATTTTCTTGTTTCCCACCTTGTAAAGGAAAAAGTGTCCATCATCAGCCAGATGAGCTGTCATGTTTTAGTTTGAGCAGTCTTACACATGATTCAGATGTTGATGATTGTGGTCTTGATTATCAGTTTTGTCATGAAGTCTTTCTCTTTGTGTTTTCTGCTGCTGTGATCATAGGCTACGTTTACATGCAGTCATTAACCCTTTCATAACCGTGATATTAGCAACAGCCCAGTTGTGCACAGCCTTGTAAGCACCAATAACCTTTTTAAAAAAAATGGAGTATGCTCTTATTCCGATTTTTAAAAACCAGAAAATAACCCCTGGGATACTCTTTTTTTTCACCCTAATATTTGGTCATATATACACTTATTGGGATATCCCCAGCGAAAGGAACAATAATTTTTGTTCTGCACATGTAGTTTTGCAAGGAATCTTAGTCTTTTGAGTACTGGAAGTACTTGTTGTAAATGGCACAGGTCTGGCTCCATTTCCTATTTCTTCATGTTCTCGTCTTCTAATGTTGCCACAATGTTGCGCATTGCGTCATGACTCTCTCTGTGCTTCCAGATGTTGTCTGTACTTTGCTGTTTTGATTGGGATACCATGTATACAGGAATAACCCTGTTCGCTCATGCATGTAAGTGAGTTATTCTGAATATTTCAGAAACCGGAATATTGACCATAACCTGAATATTGACTGCATGTAAACGTAGCCAGTCTGTCATGTCTCCTCTTCTTCCTCCATGCTGAAACTGGTGATGTGTAGCCTGCAGCTCACGTCTGTGTTACATTTAATCTGGACAACACGCACAATATACAAATTGATGCATGTCTACATAGTTTACAGCAAGTATATCTCTAGCTTTACTGTTGTAATGACAGATTCAGCCTTTGAACATTTCCAGCTACATGTTTGGCCATATCTTTGTCTGTCTCTGTCATTCCATCCCTCTCTGTCAGGACTGTCCCTTGATAGGCTTGATGTCAATCATCAGCAGTAGAGGAGGAGAGGACACTGACAGTGAGGTTTTAGAAATCCTGGATTCCCTATATTTGGTCACGGTAATGCAAGAGTTTTGCACATACAGCTAAAAATCTAAAAGCTGTTTGAATGTATGAGGCCTATTATCATAACAGACAGACCGATGGACTGGGTGACACACAGGCGGGCCAGCAGGTGGTGGAAAACAGAACAAGCTTTGAGTGAGAGACTGATGGATAGTTTTGACATTCAGAGTCTGAAGGACGGAGAAACGCGCAGATGAAAAGTTTGTCCCTACCTCAAACACATCAGAGCAGATCGACACTTTACAAGGATAATTATTCCCATCAGGACAATTATGGGCCAGTAATTGCTTCAAGTTTTGATCCATAACTAAGTCAGAATGTTAAAAGGCTTTGAGTAAATAAAAGAGCGGCACTCTTCAAGATCTGCGCTGTTAGTTCACGACTTTTATGAGCCCCAAAAAAAGATGATGTCATGATATCAGACATTACAGAAATGTATTTTAGAGAACTTAGAGTTAGAACTAGAACTAGCATTGTATAAGGTATTACAGGACAGAGACAGGCTTTATTATCCAGTTTACAGTAGTTTGCATGTATGCAAAAAGCTAAGTGGGTAAAAGCTGGCCCAAAAGCAGTACCAGTATACATGTTTGTCAAGTACACAGGCTTGATTTAAAGCTGTGGTCTACGATTTCAAACCGCAGCCTGCCCCTCCTTCCCTCACCTCTCTCCTCCGTGTTCCAAGATCCCGCCCCCAGCTCGTGACGCCTCATAAAGCCCCCTCGGACTGAGCTACGAGCGACTAGCACAATATATCAGCAGCAAACTCAATCAAAAACAGCTCAGCTCAACTGAAAGTATCAAACACGACAGACATCTCCCTTATAACACACAGCAGTAGCCATTTCAACTGGACCGGCGGCAATGCGGGTTTGGCGCCGCCAGAGCAGAGCCGAGTGTGGGGGAGGATTTATCTTTCTCAGCCTGTCCTCCCCAGCTCAGCTTACAGTGCTAACGATTAGCGGCTAACAGGCTAACCCGCTCCCCTACAAGTTATTAGCCCGTGCAGGCACAAACTAACCAGAGTTATTCAGCAGACATCTCCCACTGTAGTAAACAAAGCCATTACCTGATCAACCAGGGGCGAAACGGCCGATGCTGAAGGTCTGACGGCCGGCTGAGGCTATTCGTTAGCCGTTAGCCCGCTAACAGGCCTCCACCCGCGGGCAGAGCTCCGTTGGGCCCGCGGGAGAGGGAGGCGGATTCCCGGGTTCGGCGCTAGGCTTTCCCGGCTCCATGATAGTTCAGTAGCTAACGCTGCTAGCTGCTCACCGGAGGTAGAGGGGAGGAGGCGGCACCATGGGCAAGATGCTGCGTACTGCGTAGTGAGGAGACGAGGAGAGGGAGAGGAGAAGGGTGGTCTGCAGCCAGACTGTCTTGGGAGAGGGAGGCGGATTCCTGGGTTCGGCGCTAGGCTTTTCCGGCTCCATGATAGTTCAGTAGCTAACGCTGCTAGCTGCTCACCGGAGGTAGAGGGGAGGAGGCGGGACCATGGGCAAGATGCTGCGTACTGCGTAGTGAGGGAGACGAGGATTGGATGGACTCATGGACTAACTCACGGACCAATTAATAGTCGCAGGTTCTTAGGCTTGATTGGTCAGCTAATATGCAGCTTTTCAGCGGATATACTGAATGGATTTTTTTCATTCTTTTTTGTCTTTATACTGTGTAGATAGGACCATAGGACCATAACAGCCTTATAAACGGTGTTATTAATATGTACAAAGCTTCCAAATCGTAGACCATAGCTTTAAGGCTATATTTAAAATGTCCTCACGTTACAACTAACAGTCAGATATCCTTTTTCTTTTTCCCTGCACTCTGTATGTATGGATCTGCAACAAAGTAATATCACAAGCTTTCACAAGAACCAAGGGGGAAGCTCAGTGCAGACGACAGGAAATAAGAATCAGAAACCAACACAGGAAATATTTGAATGGCTATGACAATACAATGGCAAATAAAAACAAGAACAGCAAAAAAGAAAGGATCAGCCAAAGAAACAGCAAAAAAGAAATGAAGTAAACAAAAAGCCACGTTTTAACAAATAAGAATTGCAACAAAATCAAACACAGCAACAAATGAGAAAACGCAACGATGAGCAAAAAAGAAAAACAATGACAGCTTTAAAAAATGCAATGTTGACTACAAAATGTATCAGATTAAAACAAGGCGTCACAATAGCTGTTTAAACAAATTACCACTTCACTTGCAAGGTCCACACCACAAACGGTATGCATTTTGACATTTAATGAAGATTTAGGAGGTTGTTGAATGAGAGTGGTGAACGTGTGACGTCAGATAGATGGGAGTGCAGCGGACTGGAAGGATGTTGTGAAGCTTGACAGGGAGACTCAGGATGGGGGGTTCTGTCTCAGATTTTGTTCTGCCCAGGCTTATTTCAACTCCCCACCTAGAATGAGGAGGGCATGAAGCTGAGTGTAAAGACGAAGGAGAATTAATGATGGAGAATAAAGGATGGGAGGGTGGCTTGAAGAGTTGCACACATAAGGAGCAATGACAGAAGTCCGAGTGTAATTCGGCTTGTCAGCTGATTGGAGATGTGGTTTGTGGCACGATTCTGTTCCAAACCTACTTCAGTATATTAAACTTGTATAAAAAGTAACCACAAATGAGAAAACACAGAAATAATAAAACAACTACAAACAAGAGACAAAATGAAAATAAAAAGCAATTCAAGATATTAAAAAACAACAGCAAATAAAAAATACTGACCAAGAAAAAATGTTAGGTACTCTTACAAATTTAAGTTAACAAAGGTTACCAAAACGGACAAGACACAGCACCTGCTTCCTCTTTTTTTCTGTCCCTGCGTTGCATCTTCACAGATGCAGACTGTAGGCCTGCCCATACACACACACACACACGCACCCACACACACACACATATGCACACACAGAGCCCTCAGTATTCATTCAATCAGCTGTTAGTATGCAAATGAGCCCAGACAGAGCCTGACTGTGGTGTCAGGTTTCAACACAGAGTGGTAACTATTTTATAAAATCGTATTCCTGTTTAAAAATCATTTACATTATATAAAAGTAATGGAGAGTGATAAAATAGTGACCCTATGGTGTTAAAGGTGACCCTTTGACAAATTTGGCTGCACCTAATTTTTGCGCTGGTGCACCTTAACAAAAAAAAATGTAGGTGCTCCGTTGCAACCAATGCGAAAAGTTAGTCTGGAGCCCTGTTTTATGATAATACTAATCACAGTTAATAGAAAAATAAACAAAAAGAATTGCAGCAACTTATGTTCCGGTTATGTTTTGAAATCCACTTTTCTCTGTGGCTGGTGGTTTGGAGTGTGAGAAATGTTTACTCTTTTATTCTTAAACATATATCTAAATGTGAGGAGAGCTGGGGACTTTGGAATACAGGAAAAATTGGCACCATATTGTCTCATTTATTGAATTAAGAATAAGATTGTCTGAAGTGAACAAAGGATGTATTTATGAAGGATTTTCAGCCAAATTGGATCCTGCTCTCAATGAAGCATCCTGGCCTCCTGCCTGGAGCAGTTCGTCCTTTTCAGCTGAGATATCTGTCCTGATGGAGGGTTTTGCTGATTTTTTTTCCCTTTTGTTTTGGGGATGAGTTTGTTGTTTTGAAGAACATTAAGAGCTTCTTCCCAGCTTGCCTTGGACTCGTCACTTTGAGATTCTGTTTCAGACATTTCCAGTTTCACTTTGTGCGCTGTGAAATGCTGACTGCAGTACGAGCTAATAAGCCTGCGCTGTTCATCTGGCAGTCGACTGGTTTACATTAAAGCCTTAATGAGATAGAAATAAAGGCAGGGAATTTGATGCAATATTCTGAGAAAAGCACCACCTGGGTGGATCCATAATGAGCTGAGGTTAACACAGGGGCAGCCGTCTTTGGCAGAACGCTTAATTTCATAAATCATCATACTGCATCATTGTTAAAAAGATTTATTTGTGGTTGGGGAAATTTTACTCTTCCCTCTTTCACTGTGTCAAACCGATGATCCAAAGACATTTTCAGCCCAAGCCTCAGAAAATACTTGATTTGTAAAAGCACAAACTGTAAATATGATAAAACGTGAAGGCAAAAGTCGGAAACACAAAGTCTTTGTCATTTTATGTGCTTGTCTGTGAATTGTTTCCTAACCTCATTCTGTATTTGTCATTTTCTGCTGTGTGTTTGTCCCTGCTCGAACACAAGATAAGCGTAAAATACATTACTGGACAACTGAATGATTTCTGATTTGATTTCACATCCTGGAAGAATAGGTTAGGCAGGCAGACACAGCCTGAGAGAGAAACAGAAATAATCCTTTTTCCGCTTTCCCTTCTCCCTAAACTCTTTTTTTCCCCCGTCCCCTTTGTCTCTCTTTGTTCCCTCACCCTGAACAACTTTGGCTTCAGTGGAGGCGGCTTGTCACATTTAGTATTTCTGTGATGAATGCCTCTCTGTTACAGCATTCGCAAATGTTCTCCTTATTTTACCCATTACTCAAGTTAAATATTCTGAAAAGTGAAATAAAATCTTCCTCTCTTTGCTTCGGTTTTAGCTGCCTGTTCTGCTGCGTGCACATTGTTCTGGAAACCTTTAAATAATGTATCCGCTGTTTGTCATACCTGATTTTTCTCTGTATTTCTCTTTTGTTTTGGGGTAAAATCACCACAAACAACGTTCAAAAATGACAGGTTTGATAAAGAGTAGGTAAAAGAAATAATCAACATCAGACTGTTTCTTTTAATGAGTCAAATGACATGACAGATAAGCAGATTTCCTCTAATAGAATAAATGGATGAATAGATCAGAGCCTCATGAGTTTATGTCACTATCCCTTCCATGTGTCTATTGTAATCAGCAGAAGAGCAATGAACATGTGAAGAGATACTTTTAGTTTTGTGTCATGTTGATGTTATAATGAATGCCTTTTTTCTGTTTTTTTTCTTATATATAATGCAAGCAAATATGGATCTAGAGGTGTGAAAAATATTGATACAGCAATATGTATCACAATATTTTGACCACTGATACAATATCGATATTTCAAATCTTAATATAGATTTTTTAGTAAAAACAAAAACACATATTTTATCAGAGTTGGAAATAAAATACAACTTATTAATACTTATGTACATTTTTTTTTTCATGCAGTCTATTCAGTTCAGACAGTGACAAGAGAAAAATGTTTTTTTTATTCACTGTTGTGCTGTCAGTAACTCAAAGCACTTTGTTCCTCATGTGTCCAATTACAGTTTGAGCTGCACTGCAGGTTAGGATGCTTTCAATACTTTGTTATAAAGGGAAACAAGAATATTTCTTTGCAACATTAGTTTAAGTGACTTGATGCACTCTGTGTTTCAAGTAAAGTGTATGTATGTGTAGTGTCTCGATGTGTTGATGTGTAGATGCAGATGATGAAGAAGCTTCGCCGACACAGACTTGTTTGCATATAAAAGAAGTTTATCACAAACCAAGCAAGTGTCTGAATCAGGCACTCCGGACAGCCTGAGAGGCCCAAGCCAAAATGAACCTCCTGAATCATTTAAGAGTACCTGTTTATACCAGACTATACAAAGACATGCATGGAGAGTGGACTCTCGTTGGACCAGAGCATCTTAGATAAATAACCAGTGACCTGAAGGGCAAACCCATGATAGCCTGCAGTGAAGGCCCTGTAACATTTGACACGGGGTGTATCCTCTTAGGTATCAGTCTTAAGTCCTCAGCTATTTACCTAACCACAGGGGTTAGCATCCTGGGCATTGCATCCAGCTAGGGATGTAACGGTTACCGGTAAAATGGTAAACCGCTGTAAAATTTCCCATGGTAATCATTACCACGTTCTATTAAAATTACCGTTATACCGTGTTTGATCACCACACTGTCAATAACTCACGGTGATGCTGCTCTTTGACTGGAAATGCAAAAATATGTGCGTCTGCCCCTCGATGAAGCAGCAGTGAGTCGCTAACAGAGGGGCGCATGTGCAGCTTGCAATGTTTGGCCTCAGCAGCTGGAGCCGACTCTCACAGGTTTGCCTCTTGAAACCACTGAAGTCTAAAGTCTGTTCGAAGTTTGGATTTTACGAGGATGTGGAGGGGAAATAGTCACCCTGTCTAAAACACAAAGCTGCGGTGAAAGACAACCTACCTGGAGTGTGTTCATGCCGTTCTTTCGCTGTTTATTTGCTGTGTTTCGCCGTATTTCGTCATAATATATCTTTTTCCATCATAGTTTGTGTTTTATTGATTTAATCACTCAGAATTTGGACATATTAAAGAAGGAGATGTCGAGGACATCTGCCATGGAAAGGGTCGACCAGAAGAGAGACATTAAGGGGGATAATTGCTTCAGGGACTATCATTTGTTAAAAAAATAAAAATAAATCAATAGCCTGGACATGGTCTTATATAACGAGCTGTAGCATGGACACTAATGCTGCAGGCAAACTAAAATGTGTGAGTGTGTGTAAAATAGGTTAAATTTATTTTTGGCCATCTCAAAACTTTGAACATGTTCATTTACAATTGTTTATAAAGAGAATCCTGTTTAAAGTTCAAATCTGTCTATTTCTTTTCTTGTAATTACACACAGTTTAAGCATTTATAACATAATAATGACAAATACTTGCCAGAATTGTTAACTTTTATTTCTAATGAAAATGTTGAACAAATTTACATATAGGACATTTCTTGACACGGTTACTGACAAAAAGACAAAAGAACTGTTAGAATTGTAATATTAAAGGGGTTAAATAATTTCAAGACTGTGTTAAAGTACTTTTTGAACATTTTGAGCACACTGCAGCAATACCGCGATAATAATGATAACCCTGATAATTTAGGTCACAATAACAGTGATACAAAACTTTCATATCATTACATCCCTACATCTGGCCATCTGTATCCTGGATGAAAACAGGCCAACTTCAGTCTTCTCATGAGCTTACCCCTAAGGACACCTATTTTATTTAAAACATTCACATCATGTACTTCATATGTAAAACTGCATTTAACATATTACAAAAACAATAAAATGGAAAAGTAGTTTTGAGTAATATTGTGTGATTCACATACACCATCTCTAGTTTTTGCTTAGTTAACTGTAGAATATGGCAATATATCACAATACTGTGATATTGTGATATCGTGATACATATCGTATCGTGACGTTTTTGCCAATACTCACCCCTATAAGGATCACAATATGTCTCTGTTTTTTTAAGTAAATGTTATGATGAAGGTAAAAGTACTGTGCAAAAGTTATTTGGCAGGTTTGTTATCTGTAAGAGTGCCTTCAAATTCTAAATTGGAATTTGTTCAGTTTTAGGCCAGAGCCTATTCCAAAGAAGTTGGGACAGTTGTGTAAATAAAATGCAATGATTTGCAAATCCTTTTTTACCTTTATTTACAAGATACTACAAGATATTTATTGAAGAATTCCTTTTTTGGTGCAAATATGAACTCAATTGAGTTTGATGCCTGCAACATGTTCCAATAGAGCTAACAGGAGTAACAAATATTGGGAACATTTAGGAATGTAAAAAAAAAAAAAACACCTGCTAGGAATATAATATACCACAAGTGAACAAATAAAATAACTACAAAAGCACTCTGAGAGCGCAGACCTCCGCCAGCGCCGCAGTCCTCAGCCATATTGTGACTTTGACCATAAATATTAGTCCTACCTTTATTTCATCGAAATATTTAGATTCCTTGACCGTGAAAACATACCAATAGCAATTGGATTCATAATGAAATCTATTTTAGTTCAGTAGTTATTCACAGAAATCAAATTTTTCGCCATGGCGGCCAGACACTGATCTGGATCAACACCAAAATCGAATCAGTTCTTCCTTTTCCCATGCTGAACATTTCCTTAAAATTTCATCAAAATCCATCCATAACTTTTTGAATTATTTTGTTCACAGACGGACAGACAGATAGACAGACTGACGGACAAGCAAACTCTCCCGAAAACATAACCTCATAATAATGTTAAACCTGATATTGTAACAATCTTTTTATAATAATATCATTGTATGACTGCTGTTGATATTGTTTTACATAGATTATTACTGTATGTCATGTTATCATATATAACTATTTGTAAAGCCCCTTTTTAATTATTAAAGTGTTTTTTCCCCTGTAAGAACAAAGCTTCCAACATGTTTGTGCAGACAGCACTTGCTTCTCCTCCCTGCATTGATCGTATTGATCGGTGGATAATGAATGTGTCGATACAGCTTTGAGCTAAAGTGATTAAGAGCTCCACAAGTCTTTTCTCTGTAACTGTTAAAAGAGGCAAATCGACTGAACTCAAGTGTGTACATCACTTTCTCTAAATGTGTCTGAAAGAAGCTGCTGACACTTAACACCTCATTTCTAAAATCTTCTAAGACATAATTATCGGATGGAAAAAAACTGCGTTTATTTGAACATGAAAGATCCTTTTTTTTTTTTTTTAATGTATTTTTTTGGGCATTTTTTGCCTTTATTATAGGAGAGAGACAGGGGATAGGCTTGTGAAAGGGGGAGAGAGAGCAGGGGAAGAAACTCTGCAAACTGGTCACAGGCTGGACCCGAACCTGGACCCGCAGAAGCATGTACATGGGGTGCCTGGTTGCTAACCACTCCGCCAAACCAGCACCCCATGAAAGATCCTTTTTAAGTGAAAACCTACATCATCCCACTTTTTCTGCGATTCTGAATGTTAACTTGCTACTTCACAGCTCTTAGCATTCCTTACATTTTTCTCATTATACCGCTCAGAGTGTTGTAAGGTCTTTAGCTGAAGAATAGCATTGCTTAGATGTATAAAGATGCTTCTTTTAGTATAATTCAAGCTGGTGAAGTATCAGATTCCAATTAGCAACCCAGAAGGTGGTGGGTGCTTGACTTGAGATTTTCATTACTCTGAAATCACTGCATTATTCATATGTTGACAAGCATATGTATCACTATACAGGGGTAAGACTTCTCTTTGTCTTCCAACTATATGGTCTTTATTTGAAATGTATTATTGTATTGAAAACCTAAGATATTAAATGCTTAAAAAGTCCAGCGTTATGTTTATCGATCATGACCCCTTCAACAAGGATAAACTTAACTGTTGTCACAGTGACAGAAAAAGTAACAAAAAATGGAACCAAGACACAGAGAAAGACAGTTAAATGGCTGACAGCCTGCTGCCGATGAGTTACCAGAGGCTAAACTAAATTACAGGACAAATGTCATAAATTTCTCTGAATAATTTCCTCTGATAGGGAGGCAATGTTTATGTTAAATAACTTACTTTTTGGCCAACTTTTATTACCTCTGCCAAGAAGGTTATGTTTATGCCAGCCTTTGTTTTTTTGTTTGTTTTTCTGTTTGTTTGTTAACAAGATTACACAAAAACTATTGGAAAGATTTTGCTGATGATTTTGCTTATGGCCTAATTTAAAAATGATTAGATTTTGGTGGTGATCCAGATAACTGCCATTAGCAAACGATTGTTTTTGCTCAATAACTGCCGAACTAATCATGATATCAACATCATTCGTAGTGCTAGTTGTGATTTTCAGGGTCAAGAAATCATTGTGATTGTTACTTTATCATGGAACCATTGCTAATAGATGTAACAGCAATATTTGAGGTACCAGTTCATGTTTAATTGGAATAATTCTTTTAAAAACTTGACCTATGTGAAAGGAACTAATGCAAGGTAAAGAAGCAATAACCCCACATCTTTAAAAAGGGGTTTAAATCATTAATGATGATTGATCTTATTGCTGTCTATCACAACAGCTACACATTAAGATTTTTTTTTATTATTACCACTAAATATAGCAAGCATTTCTCTTACCTGATATTGTATGCCTGTTTCTTTTTCATTTTCAATGATGCAGATTTTATCCCACTAAGCTTAAAAGACTCTGTTAACATAAGTTGTCACATGATAGCAGCAACTGCTGCTTTAGAGAGGGTTCCCTAATTCTATTTAGTTTCGAAGTGAACGAATCAGAGAGCCAACAACAGGTTAGTTGAGCAAACTGATAAGATTTTCAGTGTCACTGGCTTTAAAGTAACATACAACAGAATATTGTCAGTCTGACAATTATATTAAATCCCCCAATATTTCTCAATAACATGGCCAAGAGGCGTAAATATAAGGAAAAAAGTAAATAGGGCCTTGGACAAACCCCTGTGGTACACCACATGACAGAGAAGCTGGTTCAAACAAATAAGGACCAATGACACAGAAAACCTTTGATGTGAAACATAACTTGGGAACTTTAGGTAACTTGGGAAACAGTTAAGCTAGACCTTCTGGCTGTAAGACTGAAAAATAAATTTGATGTAGTATTGCATGATTTTAAATTTGTTCATTTGTAAGAAAAGCAACACTTGTGACTTATACAACATTATTGGTTGGGATCAGGTTTCATTCAGCGTGTGATGCCCTTGTAGTCATGACAATCCATGTCTCAGCATTTTATACTGATATATTTATCACACTTGTTGTTTACGAGATACAGAAAGCTTGAGTGTGAAAAGTTTGGTTCCGAAAATTAAATAAAACATGTATTCTTGTTGCTGGCATCTTATTAGTAGTAGTTTTTAGGTAATGTGCTCAGGATAGTTAAAGTAGTTCTTTCCTTCATCCTGTTTAGCATTCTGACTGTAACCAGGTGCATGAGTCATCCTGATAAAACTCTCTCTCATCCAGTCTCTCATCTCTTCAGCCTGCAGTTTATGTTTAAATGCCAACACTGTCTAATTAAGACTCCCTCAGAACTAACCGAAAAGATAGGTTGTAGAGAGAGAGAGCAGAGAAAATGAACAAAAGCAAACTGCAGGAGCGCAGAGCGGGTCCATTGATCACTTGAGACAGTTTACAGAGAAAACAGCTGCATTTGTATGAATAAATGATTTGAAATAAAAAAATACAGCATTTACAGAGATAATGTTATTACTGCTCTGGAGATTCAGTTGCGGAGCTTTTACAGTTTTGAATGATTGCAGATCAACTCATGTTTATTTACTGTCTATTTTTATTTAATTTTATTTACGCTCTGTCACCTCCTTCCCTCTCTGTGAGACACAAACACACGCTCACAAATTGTTTGCTGTGTTGCATGCTCTTGGAGAAAATGTCAGCTATATGTGATTGACTCTTACAAAGCACATTACATCTTAAGTGGAGTTTGAAAGTCATTCTTCGCGTATAATTTGTGTTACAGCCCACTGCATACACTCTTGTTTCATGTGGAAAGTATACCAATACCCTCATTAATTTTTTAGTCTTGAAAAATAATGTCTGAATAAATTGTAACATGCCGTGGTTCAGCACAAAAACATGAAGTAATGAACATGAGCAGAAGTTCAGAGGAGTTGGTAACTGTGGACTAAAAAGATGACTCAATAAAAAACAAACAGACCAAACAACCTGCGTTATTTAAACATAGCTTCACATTATCACACATCTGTGTCTTGCACACTGCACTGATTAAAAAATCCCAATTGAACTGTAATTAATTGATTTTGTAGTTAACAGAATAAGCAGAATCATTTTTAATCAGTAGTTCAGCTTATTTAGAGTATTTTTATCTATCAAGTAAAATAGTCACTGAACTTTTGAAATTGGACAAAGTTTCGAGCTCCAAACTTTTGATGATTTTATTAATTTGCAGGACTAGATGACAGCATCCGTCCATAGGGCTGTCACCTTATACACGATATTCATATACATTTTTGAAAATGGGGGTAAGATCCTTCTTTTAAGGTTAAATAAACATTCAAGTATTGAAAAAACAACAGAATAACGGCACATTAGGGTGCCATTTGGTCAGTGCTCTCATGACCTAAACAACCCGTGCATCCCATCTGCTGAAAACAAACAGAAGAAGAAATTTTGAGGAAATGGAGTAGAGCAACACCACTCTGAGCAGTTAATGTCTATACTGAATCATGCGAGGAGCACTGTCTTAATGCACTTTGGGCTTCTCTGTGTGTCGATAATGCAAAGCAGCTGGCCCTCTACAACATTTGTCGAACTTTTACCCACTGCTGTCCAGCGTTGCCTTGTCTGGTGCTCAGCATAATGCTTCTATGTCCTCCTCAGCAGCCCCTGATTATTATAACCTACGCCAAGGAGGTTATGTTTTCTGTGAGTCTGCTTGTCTGGAAGCAAGATTGTGCAAAAAGTACTGGATGGATTTACATGAACATTTTACCAGAGGTGTGGTTTGGCCCAAGGGAGATGCCAATACATTGTGATGCTGATCTGATCCGCATTGATGTCACAAAAAAGCATTTAAGTTTACAAGGGCTAATCCCATTCAATTATGGCATTATGAGAACTGTAGGTTATTTGCAAACTGACGTCTAGTTTTTCAAGCCTTTGTCACTACAATTCCCAGCTTCCCTTGCAATGCTAAGGTAGGAATTCTCCACACTACTCAGTCTGCTTTCTCTACTCTGTCTCGCAGAGTCAGGACACACTGAACAGCTAATCAGCAGTGAAAGCTGGGCATGCAGTTCTGTTCACAAACAGTGGAGAGGAGGACGTTTGCCAATGGGGAAAGCCTGGTGCTGTTCCTGGAGCCTTTGCCCTCAGAAAAATTAAGGCAACAGTCTTCCAAAAATGTAGTAATCATCCCAGTCCTCTACAACTTACAGCTACTAGTCACATTACTGTGAGCTTATTAACATTATAGAAACATGTGAGGCCGCTCTGCTCGCTCCAGACATACCTGTTAATCTCTCGAAACAAGGCTGCTGATAATGTCAATGCAGAAATAGTTAGCCATAGCTAAAGTCTATGTGTGAGTGTAAAAACCTAACCCCCAAGCTCCACATAAAGCGAATGCGCCGCACAGTAAATCGCTGTGGTTGTGCTCCGAACAACAGGCTGGCGACATCACCCGCTGGAAGCGCAGCGCAGTGCACAATACCAACATCTGTACAAGCAGCAGCAAATTGGTTCAGTCGACAAGTTTCAAGACCTACTACTAACTAGGTCACTCTATTGAATGATATTTATGTCAACAACAATCGCACTACTTGCAGATTGATATTTTTCATTCCACAATGTGCGTATAAAACAAATGCAGGACTATCATGTTGGGAAGAAATCACAATCTATGGGTGGAGCTGAACTGCTTGGCGGAGGTCTGCGCTCTCAGAGTGCTTTTCTAGTTAGCATATGCAAATAATTCTGTCAGTAACATAAATGTAGTAAGCACACACTGGAGGAATATCTTGTGCCTGGACACACCTGAATGATGGCAGTGAAAGTGTAGTTTAGGACCTTGGTATAAAAGCAGCCTGCTGTTTCCTGGTAGTGAAAAGAGCTGCAGGTGTGACTGAGTGCAGAGCAGAGGGAGGTGTGATGACAAATCAGTGTGCAACATTTACATAAAAGTTTGGGCATTTTGTAAGGAATCAGGGGAGATGCAGGGAACGTAACAGCTGCAAAAAACAGGAAAATAAAGGAAATAAATTAGTGCACAAGAACCATAATTTGGGCATGTTCCCATTTGTAAAGTTCTATCTCTGTACATGTTAAGATGACTTGATCGATGTTATTGTTTTTGAATGCTTAAAATGTGTTTAGGTGCTCATGAATTCAAATTTAAAGAGATTTTAAACTTCAAAAAAGGTCGTCTAAAAATTTTGATACTTGAAGAGATTTTTATTTAACACACAAGCAATGTTGAAAAGGAAAATAAAGAAAAGCCAAATTTATCTTAAGCAGAAACAAACATTACATTTTTTGCACTCCTTTTGGCAAAACCTGAAACCGTTCAGTTATTCGTCACTTCTTTAAGACAGACAGTTAAACCAACACGCTGCTTCAGATGTTATGAAACACTGAGGAAGGTTTTCAAGTTATCCTTAAAGTATTTCAGTGGCCTTTCATGTTTCATTGTTGTAAGTATTCAGCTGGAATAATAAGGCAAGCAGTGCCTTTAGTTTTTCTTACATCCTACCTTAAGCTCTGCTGTTCAAATAGAGGGATTTTTAAACTTTAATGGAGAGTGTTTGGTGTTTTTCCCTTCTCTGCTAGTGAGCAAAACAGAACCTCCAATATGATCGAAGCCTTAACACTGTCTGACTCTTGAAGCTGTAATCCACAGTCACACTGACCTGGTACCCATGTGAACCTTTGTTAGGCTGTTGATGAATTTATAGACTTAGGAGTGTCCTTGGATGCCATGAAGACCGTCTAATAGACTGTCAGCATTACAGTCCAGATCCCCGTCTCCTCTCCTCTGTCTTTACCTCTCTGTGTGGCAACCACATATGCTGCTGAGTAGGGCTGGAAAATATAGAGAGTTTAAGTGCATTTTAATACGTAATTGAATTGGGCAAAGAACAAGACAATCTGTACCATTTATTTTGTGTTTAAATAATTCCAAACATTACTTCAGACGTTTGGTGCACTCTTAACTCTTCTGGTCAAATGATAAAGATCCTAATGTTTCTGTATTTTAAATACGACTGACCAATAAAATAATTAAGTATTTATCATTCTTAGACACATTGGACCCTCTTTTGACAACAGTTTGGGTAATGTCAGTCTAGATTTGGCTGTTTTGATGACACAAAGTCTTTGCATAAATCCAGTCTCAGCGCACAAAGATGATGGACTATGTACTTTGATTGTACACAAGTGTTTTTTGGGCATGGCAGATCAAACCAATCAGAGTGACAGTTTTCATTCTCTTTGAATAAATGTGCAGCTGGTGTTTCGCTATGTACACAAAGAGGTTAGTTTTAATAGTTTGAATTTTGGCTGGATCACTTAATTCATCTCCTTTTAACGTGTTACTACACTCAAAGAACACATACAGAATAAAGTTTGAAATATCATGATGCTCAGTCTAAAGTCTTTCATAAAAGTATCCAGAGTATAAAAAGCAGTCAGAAAAATGAGTCAAACGCTTCACATGAGCGTAATTTGGAAACCTTGTAATAATAAAAATCTTCAGTTAAAATCAACAATATCGAACATGCGTATGTAAATAATGGCTGTTTTGAGTGTACACATATTAAAAAAGTGTAAATTCTCTGTGGTAATGCTTACCTCTGTTCACCATTGTGTGCATGAAACAAACCAGACAGCCTGTTTTATTTTCTGTGAGCATAATTATTGTAAAGATTCATTAGTTGTAAACAAATTTCATAGATGTAGCTCTATGTTGTTTGACAATCTTTATTTGTGTGTGTGTTTTTCTTGTTTCTGGCACTATTACGAGTACGGAGTACGGAGTACGGAGTACAAAGAATTAATGCTACAAAAAAGCCATGCTGTCTTTCTGTGGATAAGGTAGGCCTCTTGTATAAGGAGTATTGTGAATTTGACAGCTTCAATACACGGAAATGTTAACCGAGACTTTTTTGGCTCAACAGTTGCCAATTAGGTGTAACACCAGATTAATTAATTATTTTTAAATGAATAGGGGAATATCAATTTGCGGTAATTAAACAAGTCCAGAGAATTTTGTTGGATTCCGTTTTAGAGAGAAAACATAGGGAGGAGCAAAAAGTAGATCAAGTAGATCGTCACTGTCTCTAAAAGTTATCAACACACTGAGGCCAGAATGTCTTGTTCCTCACTTTACTAAACTACACAATTCAGCTCACCATAAAATACCCAACTGCCCATGTATTTATAGATTTTCACCCTCACAATGGTGTAAGGGTCATTCTCCAATATTACACTATACAGTCTTATCCAAAGGGTCATTTTTGTAAAGACTGTATTGTCTTAGGTTGCCCAGAGAGCTTTGAAAGGTGAATAGATCTTGAAATGCAAATATAACATATTTTATTAAAGCCTTGGTGCTTACTCTTAAACATTTAAATTCAATAATTCTTAAAGCACTGACACCATTTAAAATGTGTCTACTTGAGCACCCCTTTATCAGTAAAGAATAAAACAATTCAAAACCCTAATATTTGTCTCCTCTCCTCAGTCTTACCTCTGGGTGCTTCTTATTGATAACTTTATCCATCCTTGTATCCTCTGTCCTTGAATGTAACACAGAAGTCTTTCTTCCTCCACCACGATATACAGTAGGGTCTTCCAACACCTTTGATTCACCTGGAGGAGCTTAGGGTGGATACATAAGTGTTTCTCATGAGGAAGTCTTTCAACCTGAGATGATTGGTTTGTACGCGCAACATTGGCCGAAATGCCACACCTTCACTCTGATCATAGCTTTCTTACACAGGTTTTTCCAAAAGTGTTGATCAGTGCACTTAGATTTTTCTAGAGGATTTATTTCTGAGCAAACTGCTGCATAATGTGATGCCACATTATTGGAACATAATGTTTGTGACATTTAAACCCCTGACTCTTCTGAGACTGATGAAGTGAAGGATTTCTTGTTTGGTATTTTGTGCCTCTCTTCCATGCTGGGAGGAGCTAATATGTTAGGAAACAAAGCAAGTAAAGAAAGCGGGATGGACATGTAGTGTAATGATAAAACACCCTCTGTGTATCCAAACATGCTGCTGAGTTTTTGATTGTTGGGATATTAAAACTAAATCTCATCATTTTTTGAGCAGCATTAAGAGCAATATGAACATGTAGCTAGTGGTGCCGTAGATGCATGAAACATTTGTCCTTGTTTTACTGCTCCAGCCTTCACAGCATGAACGCTGAGCACCAAAGGCACAGGTAAAGCACATTTCAAGGTCGGAAACTACAGAGCAGTACAAGGCCTGGAAATCATTTGTAGTATGACTTTGATTATCAGACTGCCTCACCGTTTGTTTTACATCATTAATGTAGCTGTTAAGCAAGTGACACATCCCTCCTGCAAACATCATTATCAGCCAGCATGGAAGCTGGCGTGGTGCTTATGAGGAGCAATTAAGTTAATGTTGAATGTACCGCCGGATTGATCTCATCCATGCTTGTCGCCGGCTGTCATTGATGTAGGTGTTGTTGTTAAGCACGCCAGCGGAGATCTACATGCTTAATGTTCCTCCTGTGGGGACAACAGGCTGAGATTCATTTGTCATGTCACCGTAGTAAAACAATGACTTTTTTTATAGAAGTGCAGAGTTTCACAAATAATCTGAAGGTTGTCACAGCTATACCATGTTATCAGGGAACAAACTGTAACCCGCTGGTGTCTTTATTGGAAAACACCAACAGAGAAGACACAAGGGAAAAGAGATGCAAAAGTGCCCAGCCAGACTAGAGCGTTGGATGTTGTGGTTCATGTGAACCCTTTAACCACAGCAACACACCTTTGTTCTGCTAAGCTGGGTTGAAGCAACAGCTCTGTTGGATTAAAAAAACTTTAATTTCCAAAATCTCAAACTGTCTTAGAGAGATAATATACCGTTGCCGCTCTTATGAAATTATATAAAGATGGATAATTATTTTAATTTCACCACATAATTCAAAACTCAAATTAGCCTGACTACTGCTGAACTGTTCCATTAGCAGTTTATTTTGATTCAGAAACAGCATTTTTCTACAGTTTTATACTAAAAGAAATTGATTACATGTACAGTACATCCTCAGGCTGAGAGAAAGGCCAGGCTGTACTAATGAGTGCTTGTGTAACTACTAGAGATACATTAAGACATTTTGCCCATTGCTCAATTTTACTTATCAGTTCCAGGTTTTGTAATGGTACTCCGGCTAATGGAGTGTTATTTTCGGTGTTTCATACTGAAACATAAGAGGCATATTCCACAGGGACAACTAGGATTAATTTTAAAGATAAAGCTATATTTTTAAATTCCCAAACTACCTCTTTATCATAAAAGTAAATATTCCAAAACATTTTTCTTTAATAACTAGGTGTATTTTATTATATAAAATAAAAAAGAACAACTTTGAATAACTACATGATTTGTTGAAAAATGATCATAATCCTGACATTTTACAGCTTGCAGCTGTTAATACTTAGAAGAATCAACAAATTTCACCTCAAAACAGCAAAATCAAATGGAATTTTAATTGAAAAAGATCACATTATACCTTATGGAAATTTTTTATTTAAGATCTTATTCATGGTTACCCTACTCAATCGAGTAATTCTAGGCCTACAACCACCTGCTGCAACTGGACTTCTTCCCTCTTCACCTGTAAATAGCCTGAAGCAGCTTAAAACACTGCTTACTTCCCCAGACCCCTGTGTAGACCTAAGTATCACCTCCTATCACTGTTACCTCAGTAGTGCAGACCTATATAGGGAAAAGGGGCTGAAAGTGAGGGGCCCTAAGTGTGTTAAAACAGGCATTTTTTAGGTTTTCAACATTACTCCAGTATATGAACGTACTTTAGAAGTCATCAATATGAAGTCTATTATTATGTGCTGAAACAAAAAAAGACCACTGAGATAAATCATGATGGTGTTTTCATTACTTGCCTACGAGCCATTTTTCTGAGCCCTACTTGCACAAATAAATGATAAAAAAGGTAAGATGCACTCCAGCTAATATATCACTGTCCTTGTCTTTCTGATGACTAAAAGCACTTTTACACTGCAGCTGAAATCTACCCGTTCACCCTCACATTGATTCACTGATGTCTGACATTTCTGTATAAGTTGTCCAGCATTTGCTCACACATCCTCGTCCTATCATACCCATTTTACCAGTAGTAAGGGCAACTTGGGCTTAAGTGTTAAGTTAACCCAAAGACACATCTACAGGTGACAGAAGGAGCTGTGCTCGAAACTCACAATCTTTCAGTTTTTTGGCAGAGCCTGCCACCAGACTAGAGCTTAAACGATTCCTCGAATAATTGCGAATATTCGATGACAAAATATCTTCGAGGCCTAGTTTAATATATAATTAAACGTATAAAATATATATCTGGACTACTATACAGTGCACGGTGTTTGACACGGACGGTCATTTCTGTGGCACACACCGCCTGCTTCCTTCGCTACTGCGCGGCTTTTAAAATAATGAAGGAAGAGAAAAGAGAGGGACAGAAAGGAGAGAGTCCGCAGAAGAAATGGCAGAGAGTGTCCCAAATGTGTGGTCACTACAAGAAAGGACGAAAAGAAAACACAGTGCAGTGTGTCTGAGTTGCTTAGCACGTAGCTTAGCGTGATAGCACGTTGTCAATGCTGCTGCATTGACACAACGGGATGACACTCATGATACATCAACAGAAGCAGCTAATGTGATCAATAACTGAGACATGGGCTAGTAAATAACCTACTTTGATTATGGCTCCGTGTAAAGGTTGGTTCAGAACGTAAATCAATGCGGAGGCTACTTGCCCAGAATTATGTGTATTTTGTTCACATACTTTTCACATCCAATAACTTTACATTTAATTTGATTGCGGAGAGTAGAACAGGAAACACTGACAGTGAGCAGAGGAAGCAGGTGCAGGGAATGCTTTCATTTGTTATAGAAATGTACATTAGCGAGTGAAATTATCGTAGTATCTAAGTATGACATTATTTGGTCCTAGAAATAAAGTAAGCAAAATAAGATCATAAATATGGTACAGTAGTAAAGGCAATAATTTAGCAAAAAGAGACAAGCATGAACACAAAATAAAAATAACCAAACTTAAAAAAAAATACTGAAAAAAGCAAGATATGGGCCAGAGTAAAAATAAGAGTATAGATGTTGAGATCTCATTTATGCTCAGGTAGTTCAAAGTAAGAAAAATAAGTTGTTAATTTAAGTGACCAGGCTTTTCTGTTTTGTGAGTTACTAATGATAATAATGTGTAGTGATTCAATGTAAAAAAAAAAAAATCCGATTACTTGATTACTCGACAAAAATTTGATAGAGTAATTGATTACAAAAAGATCTGATAGCTGCAGCTCTACATCGGGCTAAGGCCATGTTCACACTGCAGCCCTAAATGCTCAATTCCCATTTATTGCTCAATAGGAGCACTTTTATGGCTAATTTAAGCAGATATTGAGGATTTTTTTCCTTCAGCTGAAGCTTTTGTTATAAATCTTGAACAATATGATTACATACTTGTGAAAGGCAATCGCAGCACATTAAAAAACTAGCACACACAAAGCAAAGTCAATACAGAGAGTATAAGCAGTGGCAATTATAGTGATTAATAGCTGGCCATTAAACAGTGAAGACTGCACAGTACAGTTAAATATTATACAATGTTGCAACCTAAGCTACTATGAAAGCAAGACAATGCCTATCTTTAAAATTAAACTAAGCCCGTTGTGTTTTTATCATGACCTTTTCAGCAATTTTTTGTCCATCCTACCATTGAGCCACAACATTTGATGAGTTTATTATTACCAGTTGTCCCTTTTCTAAAATATCACTGAAACATGTCTTACAGACTGATGCTGATCTTCCTTAGTGATGATCTAAAACTCCTACACTGATGATATTTTCTTTCATGTTTGACCATGAAAACAACTCAATTTATCCAACAGTTGGCTCCTGTCCCCAGTGAAAATTCCACTTCTTGAATCAGCAGTAAGTCATTCAAGGCTTATCCTCATGACACTGATGCAGCACAATAGGTAAATATCTGCTGGCACAGAGATGTTGCAGTCTTTGCTGATTGGGTGATGCCTATCAACAGGATGGATGATACAGATATAGATGGATGAAGATGTTGAGTAAACACGTCAGTGCAACCTGTAAAAGCTGCTAGAAACACTTATTGTGTTCAAGGTTCATTCAACAAGGAAAGGCCTTGTCCACAAATATGTGTTTTATTAGTATTTTTGATATCAGCTTCTCTTTGTTTTGACCTTTCATACTCAAAAGATTTTATTGTGGGTTGTTGGCAAAACTATATTCCCCATCATGCCCCTCCTGTGGAACACTATGGCAGGATCTGTCGCGCTTGATCCCAGGCAATTAAACTTATTTTAGGGGCAGAGGAAAGCACATCTTTGGATTGTTCCTAGTAGAGGGTATTCACAGATGTAACAATATTTGTGCTAAAAAACATTTCAACATCTGCAGCAGCAACATCTGGTGACTGAAATCAGTGGGAAGAAAGAGAAATAATTTACCTGAAAGTGCTACGTTTTAGTTTTTTCAGTTTGCCTGCGCACTAGCGACTGTCACTGCACATAACAACATGCAGAAGGATTCACAACGGCGGCGTCCATGACAGTATCGCTTCGTGAACGACCAAAAACCTCCAAAAGCTGGGAGCATTTCATGCTCAACAAAGCAAAGCGAACGATCGCTTGCAAACATTGCAAGGCTGACTTCGTCTGGCATGGGAGCACGACCTCTACGAAACAGCCCTTGCTGAGAAAGCACGTCAGCGTGTTGGAGACGGACGAAGACTCGCCTCTGTATAAAGATTATTTTTGTTTGTTACATTCAGCAGAACCTTATTTTATTGAATACTTTATAGACAAGACTGCTACTACTTTGCCTGCTTTGTTTCAAGAAAAAAAGTAAGTTTGTGAGCATTTATTTAAACAACATGCAAACACGTCTATTGTAACGTCTGTCGGACATAAAAACTAAGGTGACTCTGGCTTGCGAATATAACAGCTTTTGTTTAACAGTCACTGTGGGCCGTGACCACGCCAACTACAATTTCAATTCACGAACAAAACAGTGAGTAGTAATCTCTAGACCTCCTGCTCGCGGCTCTCTCCCTCCTCGCTCGAACCCACACACTATCACTCTCCTTCTGAACTCTGACCCGCTCGCCCCAACTTCCTGGTCCCTTCACTGACCATCAATTTTCAGGAAACATTAACATCCACATTGAACACATAACAAACTGTAGAACTGCTACACTATTAATGTACAGTTTTGCACAATGAGTCAAGAAAGAAAAAAGCTGTGATAAAATATTATTACTGAAGGAAAAATGCTTTTAATTGCCTTTATTGTTACTTAGAAAATACCTGAAATAACTTTAAGCTAAATTGTAAAGGAAAATTCAAAAATGTGTCATTATCCGATTAATCAATTAATTGTTTAAATAATCGCCCGATTAATCGATTATGAAAATAGTCGTTAGTTGCACCCCTAAAAAACACTTGTATCTGACAAACATATTGAGAACATAAAAGGTAAATAGGAACTTAACAGAGACCTAAGTAAAAAAATATTTTATTCCATGCCATTGTCATCACAATTTTCATTAACGTTTAACTAATTGATTATAAGAAGATTTCTTTAGACTTAATTGTTTTGTTGGCAACCACAGTTATAAATCTGTTATTGGGCCAAATGTAAGGAGGATATGGTGAACATGTTTTCAACTGCAGGAGTCATTCCTCATTATTGTGCAAAGTTTCTGTATTCATTAAAATTTAAATTATTTTCCCCAAGAAACCAGTGCTCCATTTTTACTTTTCACTGAGCTCTGCATCTTAGTCTACACACACCTTCACTATCTAGGACAATGCACGCCCAGCCCTCGTCTTACTGTTGCCGTCTTTATAACAGGGGAACAAAGGCCTAAATGCATGTACACACTCCTGCTCATTTGTGCACAGCTGTGCCGTATTTTTAAAGTACTTCTTTGGCTCACTGTCTTTTCATGCCTCCAACCCTTACTTTCACCTAAACAGTAATTTAAAAACAAAGCATTTAGCCTCCAAAAACCTTCAGGAGTAGAAAAGGGATTTCCAAACTGTCCTCATTTTCTGCCCTGTAGCCAGAGGAGAATCTAAGGCAACTGATTTCCCCTGGGTGGGCTGTTGCGTCATGATCCTTTTTGCAAGATTCACTGAATATTTTTCCATGTTGGTTTAAAGCTGCGTTTGAACTACACTGTGTTCATGCTAGAGAGAACGCCTCAATCCTTTTTCAATTCTTCCACCTTTGTAGTCACACAGAAACATTGGACACCATGCAGAAGATATAAAACAAAGCAAAGGGTGTACTTTGTTTCACACTTGTTATGCACTCGGGCCAAAGGTCCAATCACAGGACATGCAGTGTCAGTCACATGACTGAAAACACTCAGCTGCTTCCTTTTGGTTTGATTTGTTTGTCATTTTCTCTACTATCAATACTGCAGCCATTACAGAGACATGGGTTAGATCAGCCAACACAATATCCTACATGCAGCTTTTTAAAACCTAAGGCAATTTTGAAACTGTCAAACCCCACACATGACGACAAAAATAATGAATTGAAAAGTTCTGTTTCATAGCCTGCACCAACAACCAGGCCTCAATGCTCACAGCTGTTTATATCACTCATTCAAATGTGACTTAGTGTAAACAAACACAGGAGACAACAGGTAGGACAAATTGAAGCTAATGCAGCTAGCTGTTAGCTTCCTGGGTCAGCCTTAGCGGTATTCACTTCAAACGGACTTTTCTCCTTTCCAGTTTGCTTGTAGTATATTTAAGAAGACACTGTATACAAATGCTCAAGTTTTTTTTTTTTTTTTACCAACAATCAACATGCTAATCCTTTATTGTGGTGTCCATCTAACTTTATGTTTTGTGTTTACTATAGTTAACATGGTCACATTTGTTGTGATTTCTTCAACTCCATTGGCTTTTCTCTTGTCCCATGTGATAAAACACAGATAATGTGCTTTGTTCTTGAAGTTCTCCATATAGGTCAGGACTTCTGATTTAAATACTGCCTATGTTAAATATTAAGACTTTAAATTGGGACAGCTCTGATCCTCTGTTGAGTGAAATGGTAAGGACAGAATTGCTCTTAACCCACCTCACATCACAGTAGTAGCCCCAGCAGTTTTGTTATGCTGGAGATATTTGCACTTGGTCCTTGTGTTTGCATCCATTTTCATCATGAATGTGTACTTGCCTGTATGCGTTGTGTGTTACTACAGGATACTACTATAGGGCACAAAAGAGCTAAAGCTGTGGCAAAAGCTGTATGTTACTAACTGTTATGTTAGAAGTAAAGTGCAAACATGGCAGTAAAACTGAGAGTAGAAGTAAGTAAAAAATGAAGATAAATTATCAAAAAGCATGATCAAGTATTTGTTAGCAACTGATGATCAGTAGTTGGACCTCAAAATTAACATCCCCTGCACTTAGTTATTACAGTATCTTCCTCTGTGCACCTTGGTACCTGTCTCAGTGTTCTGGTATAATGAGTGACTGTTGCTTTAGGCCTTCTGTGCCAATGGACTTTCAGATGGCTGCAATAATTTAATGAAAAACATAGGTGATTAAGATTAAGATCAAACTGACAAAAGTGCTGTATGATAATTCACTTGACATTAAAAGGAAATTTGGATTAATCTGAACAAAAAGACAGTACATTCTTTTGGTGTAATTATCTTTAAAATTGCAAAGAAAAGAAAATAATATGTTTAGCCACCCCCATGCTAAAACAACCAAAACCTCAGATTTTGCCATCCTCAACACTTAATCCAGTCCTCACAAGCATTTTAAACACACTCTCTCTCACACACAGTCAACCTATATTGTTGGCGAGACCAACCAGACTCGGCCAAATCCTCCATCTGCACGAGTATCCAGGAATACCATATGTGTGAGGGTGTGTAAGTATGTTTGTGTGTCACTGTGTGTGCATGGTCCCAGTAGAAGCAGAGCGTGTTTCTTTCTAGGAATAGATCACCACTGGACGCAAGAGCTTTATCATCTGCTGGATGTTTACTCAGAGTCGCCCTACACTCCATTAGTCTAGCAGAACCCTCCCATACATCACACTGGACTGTAACAACAGGAGGGAGAGTCCAGTGAAAATGAATGCCGTGCAGTGTGTGCGATGCTACAATAATTTAAGATAAGGCTCTGTTGTAAACTACTGCTTGGAGAAAGTATAATTATTACTGGAAAAGTGGTATAGTTAAGCCAAAACAGAAGATTTATTTGCTGATATTTATCATTTTTACAATAAGACATGCTCATACCCGTGCAGATTCATCATGGATTCTGCAGTTAACATGCTGCAAAGTCTAACTAGAGCAGATTGTTGGTTGGCTCTTTGATAAAGGGGTTAAAAAAAGATTGAGAGAAACTCTGGAGGGCCACTAGAAAATGTAGACTTACTAATGTACAATTCTTCAGCCTCAGGCTCTCTAACTAGATACACTACCACATTTTAAATCAGCAACCAAGCCGACATTTAAGAACATTTTAAACATGCATATAAATAATGAGCATACATTAAGTCTGGAACTGTAAGGCCTCGGGTAGAAATCTTTTGAATCAAGGGGCAGAGCACGAGGTGGAGAGAAGTGCAGAGTGTGCAGAGGAACTTTGGGAACTTTGTGGCTTCAGGCAAGTGATTCATGCTGGGTGCAGAAGACAGAGAGGAACTGGAGAGCAAATGCAGTATCAATCTTGGCGTAAGAGGAGAAGTGAGCAGCTAGATTTAGAGTGACATGGGTTGCTGGTTTAGCTCAGTTTGTGGAGCTGGCGCCCAATGCACAGAGACTGCAGTCCTTGTCGTAGTGATAACAGGATCAACTTCTGATCCTGGTGCTGTGGTGCATATCGCCCCCTGCTTGCTCACCACAACAGTCTGTCTCTCTGAAACTGTCCTTTCTAATAAGGGCAAAAGCTGAAAGTGAACAACAAAAAAGCGATTAAACTACACCCTCCAGCCCTGTCCTACACTGTGAGACACCAAAAAAAAAATCCTAGACATCAATCACATGCAGTTTGCTGGCAAAACCGCTGTTCATCTTGTTGCAGACAGTTTAGTGTGGATTCAAGGTTATGACATTTTTCAGAACATAAATAGATAGGCAACAGCCTGTCCTGTTTCCAGTGGGTGTCGACTGGGAATTAAGAACCTCTTACAGCTGTTTGATGACTAAAAATCTTTAATCTTTATGTTTAAAAATGTTCTCAGCCTTGGAAAATAATTATGTCATACTCTCACTAGAGAGACGAGATATGAGCCCAAAGTGTGACTAAGTTGTACACAATGAAAAACACCACCAGGGTAAAGTGTTCTGTCTGTGTGTTTTCAAGCAAGGGTGGAAATATTAACAACTAAAACATTTGCTGAAAATGCATGGAGTTGAAACACTGCATTGGAGGTTGTTCACACAAAAAAGAGGCATGTTCTGGACATAAACAGACAGAAAATACGAAGCTGGAGAGAGATAAGCAATTGGATCAATAAGCAGAATTAGTTTTAAGACTGATATTAATACATTTTATTAGGTTTTATCACTGAATGTGTACTTTATGACAAAATAATGCATGCAGGGATCATTAGCAGGGAAAGGCAACTACAGTAATCAAGAGTAATCAGAGTCGATTACAAGTAAACAGCACAAAACTTAAAGGTCCCATGTCCTGCTAAATAACATTTCTTTGGCTTTTAATGTTGTAGAAGAGGTCTGGGTAATACAAGAACATGACAGCTTTTGGATCTCTCAGTTAACAGAGAAAGACAATTCCCCTTAAAATGCTCAGTTTTTTTTTTTACCTCTTTGGGTTAAGGCCTGTCACGATGACAAATTTTGCTGGACAATAATTGTCCAAAAATTACTGCAAATAAACGATAATGATGATACGATAATAGACGATAATGATTGACGATGATTGTCAATATTATTTTGAAACATCATGTTTTCATTAATGTAATTAAAATATATCTCATAATAAAGTGAGTACTCTGTATAAAAAGCAATAGACTTTCATTTTTAAGAGTATTTAACTGTAATTGGAAGATCAAGAGCTTTTAAACAAACAATATAATAAATTAAACAAAAAAAAAGAAAAAAAAACAATGAAAATGTAATGGACTCCTTGGGGAAAAATTGCATGTGAATAAAAATCATCAAACTAGTCAAAAACAATGAAAAAAATAGACCCTGTCTCTGTAAAGAAAAAAACAAAACTCCAATAAAAATACACACAACAATAAAACAACAAATAAAATGGAATACAGTCCCAGAATTGTTTGTGACACGTATGTTAGCCCAGTCAATTGTCTGGGCTAACGTACTGTCTGTATTTTTATTTGCATTGCCGACCAAATGCCACAATAGGCGTTGACTGTCAGGATGAAGGCTCCGCTCACACCTTGTTCATTCTGTAAAATATTCCCACACTCATTCTGAACCAACGTGCGCAGGTGGTGAGAAAATTTACGGAGTGAACCCTATTCTCATCCAGCCTGTTTGGTAGAAAGAGAGGAGGGGAACAGACACGCATGCACGTGTCAATCTATCGAGGCTGGCAAAGGAGGACGTTTTTATCATGCGGTCAATTGATTTATTGATTATGGTGACAGGCCTATTTAGGTTTATAATTCAAGAGCCATACAGCCTCCACCTACATGTGTGTTTTGTGCTCTTCACGGGCAGATGCCATGACTGTTTTGAGAGTCCCTATCAGCCTGTGACACATTAACGTTAGATGTCATTTGGGCGTCCAATCAGTGCAGAGCTTATCATTGCCCCTGTAGCCCCCTGTCACCTGATTGTTGTCAATTGGGAGTTAAACAGAGCGGCATCTGATCCTCCACAGTAATTAGATTTTAATTTTTTATTTCAGCTTAAATCAAATCTTTTGTCAATCGACACCCAAAACATGTCAACAGCCAAACACACAGAACATGGGGCCTTTAAAGAAGATTAAAAAAGGCCCTGCTTCCTAGTGTTGTTGAAGTAAAGTGAAGTGTTTTCACAGCAGTAACAAACAAGCCATGTCTGTCACATGGCTGTCATGTTGATGGCAGTCAACACAATATAAGTCCAATTACAACAATAAAATAAGGTTTTTCCTGACTTCCAATACTTAAAATATTTGAGAAAATGTAAGCACTTGACTTCCTCATATATGTACTACTTTGGATTAGTTATTTTTGGAATCAGTTGATTACTCAAGTCCCAAATTTGTAAAAGCATTGTGTTGTATATCTTTAAAAGTCTCTCAGTAAAAAAATACATGTGATGCAGATTTTGTTAAATCAATTAAACAATCATTCCACTTAGTCTAGTCTTAGGTGGGCTTTACACGAGTACGAATTTGTAAGACTCCAGTAAAATAAACTATTGATCTGGTGATATTGACACACGGAGACGCGTATTTGTCCATGAATCAGCAGCTACAAATATTGCTACGACTTTTATACCAACATTTGCTCACAGAACACCAACAACACCAGCTACGGCAACAACAAAAAAACAAAATATTTAGATTCCTTGACCATGAAAACATACCATTAAATTGGATTCATAATGATATCTATTTTAGTTCAGTAGTTATTCACAAAAATCACATTTTTTGTCATGGCGTCAAGACGCTGATCCAGATAAACACCAAAATTGAATCTGTTCTTCCTTTTCCCATGCTGAACATTTCCTGAAAATTTCATCAAAATCCATCCACTACGTTTTGAGTTATTATGTTCACATACAGATGGACAGACGGATGGACGGACAGACAGACTCTCCCAAAAACATAACCTCCTTGGCGGAGGTAATAATTGTGACTATTGCCACAATGAAGCAGCCAAAAAGACACTGTAAAGATTTGTGTTATCTCAGGTGCTGGGGCAGCAATGTTTTGTAAAAATCTTCATCAGTACATATTACACTCTCAAGTATTGGCATAACTCTAAATACCATCTGCTTACTGCTTGTATAAATATCCTACAGCGGCTGAAATTTGTCAGACTAGTTTAGATGAATGTATTTTGGATTCATAAACTTCATTGAACTCAACTATTAGTGTTTTCAAACTTTGCAGTTGCTTTCCATGAAAAAAAATCATGGTTGCAAAAACATGTGCACTCAGCTGTGAGATTGCAGTATCTGCTCTTCTATTTCATAATGAAAGTGTCCATTACTTCAGCGATAGTGACATCAAAACGTACATTTTTTAAAAGGAACTTCAGATGGCTGGTGAATCCTCTGTGCCTTCAGGTGTGTAGGTATAATCACGAGCAAACGCGGGCTATGCTATTGCAGAAACATGACGGGTTATTTCCTCATCCTTTCTCCCAGATGCATTTTTATCTACAACAGCGTCACATTCTGTTAAACATTGCTCTGAAAAAAGCAGGTGTGCTGTTTGACAAGAACAGCCGAGTGTGGTGGCAGAGCAGAGACGATAAACACTATCAGCATGTAAACACACAGGATGTTTACTTTTGTAGGAAACAGTGTGGTCACTCCTGTGTACTGTGTGTGCTTAGGCTCGATGCTTGTTTTAGAAAATACCTGCATTTAACAGAAAAAATTACAGTGTGTTACAGGTTTCTGAAAATGTTGCATACTGGTACATGCATATGATTGCTTGTCAGAATTGACTGTGTGCACATATTGTGACTGTCAGATTTTGATGTTTAGATTATATGTGTTGTGTAACGTATAGATATTTGAGAAATATTTCCTCAGATGATATAGCAGTGTGTTTTATGTTTGACAATACAGCAGTGCTCACTGTGTCTGCATTTTGATAGATGTGGATGTTTGAGATGTGGAAAATGTAAGTTATTTATTTTTTATTTCAATAATGATGTTTTATGGGTAAAGTCCAGCCATTAGCAGAGTGTTAGCCAGCAGAGTCTGGGGCTGAGGCTTCCTGACCAGTGCTTACTGTTGACTTAGGCTATGTTCACACAGCAGCCCTTAAAGGATAAGTTTGGTTTCTACAGCTTTCACATTGTTTATAGAATGAACTAGAACAATATACTCACCCAGAAGGCTTTCCTGATCCAAACAGTGCTTCAGGAGATATTTAAATCCAAAATCGAGCGGCGGACATCCGTATAATGGTAGCACATAGGGCATGTATAGCGCCGCTCCTAAAACTGCATTAATCGTCCAAAAACTCATTAGTTTCACCAATATTTCATCATGGTCCGCTCACGCTACTCCTCCATTACAGTCTGTGTCGCTCCAGACATGTTTTGTGGCTGTGCTAACCTCTGAACTGAAGAAGAATGTTTGCCTCCGCGCATGCGCAGTACTCTCTGGAGAGCTGTTCTTCTCTTTGCCTCCGCGTCCTCCTTTCGATGAGCTCCTCATCTGTATACTCTGGCTCAAAACTGTAAGGACACCCATCATATTCAAAGTTCTCCTCCACAACATCTTCATCCGATAGATATTCGTCCATTTTACACAAAACTGGAAGAAGAAAGTCGTTGTGTAGCTGGCAGTGGCCCCTGAAACAACGTTCTTCTTCTGATTATTTCTCAAATCTGATTTTTTTGTTTGGCTGTTGAGATTATACCTTTAAACGTGTTATAGGTATATTTTATTTCTTATGACCCTAATGGCTGCAGCTCTTTCCAGCTGACCCCTGCCGATGACAGCTCACTGCTGGAGAGCCAAACATCTCAGAGCCATGACGCACTGAACAGATGAACAAGGAGGTGAAAATGTAGTTTTGTCATCTGTTCTGATGTTTCTTAGTTTGTCTGAGAGCAGATCAGACAGGAGCAGACTGTTCTCTGACTGACGCTGTCTCGTAAAAACATTCAGTAGCACGCAAATGCTCACGGATTAGAAGAACAGCAGTGGATCATAAGTGTTTCCGTGTCCTGTTAACTGTTATTTTAGCCTGAAAAATCTAATTCAAAAAGTCGGTGCAGTGTTAATGAACTAAGTGTATCAGATATCATAGTACAAACATATGGTTCATTCACATTTATCGTTTATTGTGTGTGTAATGGAGACACCAGTCGATTGCCACGGTGCTCTCTCACTTTCTCTCATCACTCCTCCCTTTAAGCATTATTTAATGTTCGTAGATGGAAAAATTGCATGAACTTTTTAATAAACTGCTAAAAGTAAACTGCTGCTCCAGTGTGACGTCAAAAGCACATTGAATGCGACATTGCTGTTCAGACCGCGGTCGCATTCAAGAAAATCGGATGAGTATCTGATTCAGTACCACATTTAAAAGTGGCCTGAATCTGATTTGAAAATGTCAGATTTAATGCGACTTAGTGTGTAAAAGATTCCAAGTAAATGGCCAACAGCTGGCAAACATATTTATATTACTTTTTTTAAAGGATTTGATAAGAAATGTGAGGTTTGGGCCTGTTTTTTTCTATCAGGTACACTAGTCTTTTTTATTGGTCAGTCCTCAGGGGAATACTGCTGTGCATGTAAGTTTTATGTTGCTGTAGCATTACGTCATTTTTAATGTAGCATGTTCACAAAAGTTTTGTGAAAGTATCATATCCAACCACAGCAATGGAAAGTTTGGCAAACCAGTCTAAAAAAACAACTTGTGCAAGACATTTTGAATGGTCTCTACAGCAAAAACAAAATGATGAGCCATTTCCTTCAACACAGCATAAATGTTTGTAAAGTGCTCCGTCTTCAGTGTGTTATAGTCTACCATCCTCATCCCTCTGTATTCCCAGCAACAGGTAGCAGCAGCTGTGCCAATGTCTTGTCAGGCACAGGTAAAAAAATATACAGCAGAGCTTAGGTTCACATGTTTGTTCTGGAAGATAAATCATATTTGTGTATGAAGAGGGAAAAAGAAAAATCCATGTCCCAGCTTGTTATTGAAATCTTAATTGGACCAACAGCAGGAAGAATTTCTGGAAAAACTCTTTATATCCACCTAGGAGGTTATGCTTCTGATAGAGGTATCTCTATATTTGTCCTTTGACCAGTGTTGGGAGTAATGGTGTTATATCTAAATAATATAGAATTGGGATTTGGAACAATTAAGACCTGAAATAAACAAGCAGAGCCATAACCGTAAGTGTACTTAATGGTACTCAACTGCTTTCCACCACAACTCTTTACCAACTGCTGTGTAGTTTTGCATTTTTTTCCAAACTGGTCTGTATTAATGTGCTGTTGTTTCTCTGATCTGAAAGGTGATTGTTAGTTATTTATGAAATTCTCTCTTTTGACCTGGTTTTGGCTTCTGTAAATTGTTGTTGTTATTACCATGGATGCAGCTATCAGATAATCCCTGGTAAAGTATTGAATTCCCTTAGGCCACAAATAAGCATTTTAGTACCATATGTTTTACTTTTATTCAGAATTTTATCCCAGGGATGATAAACGGGACTTTTTTGTCTCACTTACACTATGGAAAACTTCTTACATCTTTTGTTGTGTTTTTAAACTTGATGTTTTCTTCAATATCATTTAAATTGTGCATCCACAATGACTGGGCTGAAATCAACCCATACACTCACAGATATGCCTGAACACACACACACACACACACACACACCCACATACTGCATTAGCCACAGCCCCCCTAGGCAGCCGTAGAGCAGAATTTGATAAGGCAGCTTTTAAGATAATGTCTTGGAACATTAGCCTTCATAAGAAACATCACTGTGTGAAAGTGGAGCTATAAAGGCAGGTAGAGAGACTCTGCACTAAAATCATCAGGCTCCATGAAAAGTGTGCTGCTGGAGTTTAATAACATTTTCTCTTTTTAAGTTTTTATCCCAACAGGGGGTTTGAGAAAGTCACTCCACTTCTCAGCTGCATGAAATGTAAATGAATCCAGACTGTGCCCTAAATTCTTACTTTTAACACATTCTCTCTGCTGCTACTACTGTCCTAATACACCTGCAACCAGCAACAACGGCAAGAACAAGAAAAGACAGTGATGGTATTAACTAACTTTGTCAAACTGTTTCTCCTTTTGTCTACTCATTCCTCTGGTCAATTTAGATAATATGATGGCAGAATTTCACACTGATTTTCTGTGGATTGAGTACGGATAGCTTCGGGGTAGATGATACAACTGGCTTCTGTCATCAAATATGGTTTTGGTGCAGTCTACCATCTATCTTTCTGTGATCACAGCCAATTATTATCCAGAGCTAACTAAATTTGGGTCCATTCCAATATCTGCTGTGCTATGTTTGAGGTGTTTGTTTTCCTCCATCATCCTGAGAGCTGCTTTTTCTGTAGGTCTCAGGAAGGGAGCCAGACTAAGAGCATTTCAAGATCCTTAAATAGAAGCAACCTGAGAAGAGATTGACTTAACCTGGACTCTGGAGATGGGGCCCTCTGCTGGCATCAGACTGAGCAGAGGAGCTCGTATGAGTGTGCTTCAGCCTTAAAAAGCAGTGATGAGCCACTGGCATATGGCCACACCACCTGCCAGGCGAGGTGCTGCTGTTTGTTGTGTTGCCAACCTGGCAGCAGTCTGATGCAGACCAATGTCTCTATTTGACTATAAAAACACAAACGTTGCCCATGAAGTTGAAGCTCGAGAGTTGTACAGACTCTGCTGCCGTCATTCAATAGTGAAATTAACAGAGCCAGGAGATATGGCAAAATAACAAATATTATACCTCAACATTCTCCAGCCTAAGGCCATAAATATTTGATATCTTAATGTTTTTCCAAGTTTTTATGCAAAGACATAAAAACATGGTTGTCACTCAAACTATGTGATGTCTTGTTTTGCCATTTCAATTGTGATGTGTACATTAGTTTAGAGTTGTTGGAATTCACAAAAATAATGCAACTGTCTGGTGCAACATTCATGATTCAGTAAGTGTGTGAACTGTAGTATTTTTGTTGTTGAGAACACATTGCTTTCATTCATTGTTGCCTTTCTCTCTCCACAATTGCTCTGCTGCATGTAAGCCTGTGAGTCGGTTTGTCGGGGTGAAAAAACTCAAACTGTGAATAGCAATGTGTTAGTCAGGCCAAAATAACACACCAGTCCTTAAAGCAGAGGCAGCAATATGCACCCACAATGGCAGTATGAGGTACCACTTATTCTCCTAATAGGTGACCAGAGTAGAGGAAAAAAATCCATCATTTGCCTGCCAAGGCTGAAAATCAATAATCCTCAAGCTTTATCAATACTGGTAGCGAGGCTCGTGATTCCTTTGACATTGTGTGATTATACTGAACTGCTGGAATCATTTTATGCAACATTGATAAAGAACACATATAAAAAACAGTATTTTGCCCATTCGCCTTCATGGATTTAATCTCATTTGATGAGAATTTGATACAAAGATTTGTAATGTAATAAAAGGTAGACTGATGAGGTTACTCCTATTCATGCACCAGGATCTACAACAACAACAACCCACCTGCTAACCTGCAGCCAGGAGCTCACCATTATGTTCCAGATAGAGAGTTCATCCTGGGTTTGTCCTCTTTTGATCCTGCATCATTGGTTTCTGCCTTCAGCTGCTGAAGCTGCTGAGTGACGCTGGCAGTCTTAGCGCATCAGTAAGCTCCTGCCTGAACTCTATTGAAGCGTGACTCACCACTGGCTAGAAAACTTTAAAGCCATTTTAAAACTGTCAATGAGATGCAGGCAAAATACAGCTGTGATCATCTTTACTGAGAGTGTGTTGGGAAGGCTTTGATTTTGTGAGGGATTTCGATCTTGCGTAGACCTACTTAAATCAGGATTTAATAAACAGATCAAGTCTGACAGACTGATTATAGGGTAGAAGGACATTTTTTCTTTTTCTATTGGTTGTTTTTTTTTTCACTTCACTTGCCTGATGTTTTGGAGATATTTTTTTCAACAAAGTTGCTCATGTTCTTTACACTTCCTATACACTTCAGGCACTTTTTATGGGCTCTTTTCCAGTTAGACTAGTGAAATACTGTATTGAACTGTCCATCTGATGTGTCCGGTTAGTTTGGTTAGGATGATATTATTCAGTTTGAGAGGTCAAATGTCAAGAACATGGAGTTTTATGTTCATCCCACCAGTAAATACAATATTTTAGAAATGCTTGAAGGGATTTTGTGCTTTACGAACATTTATGTTCATTCCATACACTTTATTGTACCATTTAGAAAAAAGTAAGACAAACACAGTTAAGAATGCCATGTAAGTCTTTCTCAGCATGTTAATGAAAATAACCTATTTTCAAATGTTGATAAATAGCAATAATGTAATACATAATAACTCTGATTTCTTTGTCTAAAATTAACATATGTTTTCTTTTGATGTATTTGGCAGAGGTGAACATTCTGATAAAATTTGAGTTATTGTCCATTAATAGCTCTCATAACAAAAAGTTTGCTCTAAGGACTTAAGTACATGTATGTGCTTCTTATGCTGAACACTGTGTTGTTTACACATGGCTAGGCCTGTCGCGATAATCAATAAATCAATTAACCAAAAGATAAATAAAAACGTCCTCGGTAAGTTTGCCGGCCTCAATAAACTGCCACATGCATGCATACATGTTTGTTTCCTCCTCTCTTTCTACCAAAGAGGCTAAATGAGAAGATGGGTCACTCTGTCCATCTTTCTTAATAGCGGGATGCATCGTTTCTAAAGCAGATTTAACGGATTTTATAGCAGAGTGAGCGTCTGTCAGACATGCAATCTTTGGGGGGGACTCGGGGCTGCTTGTGCGCACACACGGAGTGAGCTAAAGTTAGTGTACTGAGAAGTAACGAGGAAACAAACACTAGTATGAATGATGGCATGAAAGCTATGATTCCTAAGCAGGCTGCCACAGTGTGGGAATATTTTGGTTTTAAACAGAATGAACATTGTGTCGGCCCATAGACACTGACGAGCTGATATATCACATTTGTTTGAAAGTAGTGGCAACGAAGAAGAAGAGGTGCAGCAGAGCCTTCGTCCTTGACAGTCCGCGCTTACTGAGGCGTTTGGTCTGCAAAGTAAATCTGAATAAAACAGCTCAAAATGGTGCGCGCTCACAATCAGTGTCTTTGGCTACTTTGCAAATGAAAAGCAACCCTTCAATACAGAAGAAGAGAGGCAGGTGAAGTGATGCACCCATCATGCCCAGTGCCTACTGTACAAGCCTGTGTGGGCAGTGCTATAATCTGGGACAAATCTTGTGATACTTCAGAAGCTTATCAAAACAATGCCACAGTGAGTGCATGCTGTAATCAAAGCTAAAGGTGGTCCAACAAAATATTAGAGTGTGTGACATTTCTTTTGGTGGTGTCTTTTTTTTGACCAGGTTGTGTAGATCTGCCGTTAAAGTTGCTTAAATGTGACACTTTGGTGTTTCGCCTTTTCTTCCACCTCAGATAGCTAAGATATTATGATTCTTAATCAAGACTGGTCAAAATCATACCTCATTATCTCTGCAGTGTAAATGAGGTGCACCAAAAACATGTACTTTTTCATATCTGCTCATTTAAATACCACAGGGAATAAAGTGAAATATTCAGACTTGTAATACCTTTTCATATATAAGACAACTTAAACAAAGTCAGACTTTAAGATGAAGGGATGCTGCATATTCAGCATCTGTCCTTCTAAGCTGCTGTGGACAATCTGGGAGAACCATGTGAGCTGCTGATAAGACTGTGAATGAATTTTCAGTTCAGCCAGCCATGCTGCAGAGCTGCTTGCAGACTGCTGCTCACATCCTCAAGGAAAGCTCCAACAACATGCACTGGAACAAAATGTAAAGACAGTTGTGTGAGGAAATTGGAGGAACTGACATTTAATTTGGCTGAGATAGATAATATGCATAACACTTCTGCCTAAACCACGGCTTACTGCTGTGAATAATGCAACCATCACAGTGATTGTGTACCCGTAAGTAAAACAAAGAACAGCCAATAGGATTCATTTCAGTTTTAGCGAATGCACCGCAGCTTCTGTCCAATTCTTCTCCTTAATTCTGTGGATTTTATGGAGACTTTGAAGAATATAACTTGACACTATGATCTGATATTCAGTGCCAAAAAGTGTTTAACAAACAAACACTGTGAGCGTTTCACCAAGATGCTTTTAAGCTGATTTGAAATGTCTTATTGAATCACACAGCTGGTGGCATGCTGCCAGGCCATAAGGGGATTTTAATTTGCTTTTATCAGAGAAAAATGGGGGAGATGTTTTTGTTTTACTCAGCGTGGCGAAATGTCAGCAACAAAACGTGTCCTTTTTTGCAGTCGCTGAGTTTGTTGTGATTTATTCGTCAGGCTTATGAGAAGGAAACAGTAATGGCCATTTAAAGGGATATTAATGATGAAGAACAAGACGTTATTACATGTTTACTGTATACATACAACAGATATGTATACAGTAAACATGGGATAATACAAAAACATGTGGCGTAAAAGACATGTAGACAGGATTCAATAGTTCTGCCTTCTGTCTTTTTTGCTGTGTGATCTAATAATTGAATCAAACTGATTTTCGACGAACATTAACAAAAGTGTAAATTCCAGTTTGACTCGCTGTGTTGCTCCTTGATGGCTCCTGAATGAAGACATGAATGGATTTCACTGGCAAAAAAGAAACTGATAGCATGACATAAGAAGAGACAAGCATTAAAGATAAAGCATGATAACAGGGGACCTTAAATTGTAAAAAATGAATGTATCACAGTATAAGAATCCTTTTGAAATGATTCATCAGATGCTGAAAAATCTGCTGTATGGGTCACACTGTGGATCCAGTTCTTTCATCCTGACAGTTGGCTGTTTCGTGTTTACTGGTGTGACCAATACATCTGTATAGTGCTTAGACATGCATCGTCATAACTACAAGTCGAGCTGCCACCTTCACCCACACACCACAACCTGACAATAGAGCTGAATTTTTGATTTTCAGTTTCAATTACAATGATGGGTTTCCACAATTTATACTACTACAACAAGAAAATCATAAATACAGGATTTTGAGAAACACAGTTGATTTATTTCTTCATCAACGTTTTGGGGTGTTATTTTTTTATTATGCTTAAAAATAGCAGGAACTCTAACAGAGAAAAAGATGATATTTTAAGAGTCACAAAACTGCACGGAAACTTTGTTGAGAAGTTTATTGAAAGTGATAGATTGTCAAATTTTTGTGATTTTGATAAAGCACATGCGTTTTTGTTCCTCTTTTCAGTTCCCAGCAGCTATAAAATGATTTTAGGATAAATTCTCAGTGAGAACACTCTTGTCCAAAAGATACGTTCAAATTTGTATGAAGCAACTCAAACAGCCAAAATTTACTCATAGAAATAATTTCATGATACTAGGGCTGTCACTTTATATTTGATATTCGAATAACTGATCGAATATGAGGATAAATATCTGTAACCGAATAGCAGATAAATATTCAGATGTAAATGTAAGAATGTAAGTGTGGTGGCACATCAGGGCGCCTGGAGCAGTGGACTGTTCCGTCCAACAGAGGGCGCTGTGAGCGCAACTTGACCCTCAGACACATCCGCTGCTCTCTTGACCTCAGCAAACAAAGACTTTCCACTCTGAGCGGACATTAACAGCTACGAATCATCTGAGGAGGGCTGTGTGAAAGTAGTTTTGGTTCTACACCGTTGATGGCAAACTTAAAATCTAGACAAGGCTTTGTGTTATGTGAAATACAGTTTAGTCACTCGTCCTCCGCATCAAATTTGCGGGCTTAGCCGTGAGCTTTTCATCCAAGTTATATGATATACGGATAATAGAGTCTCTGTCCTGGGGGAATAATTGAATATCTTCGATTATTTGGGTGCATGTTCGAAAACCATTTGACTTTGATTTTTAGGAAAAGTGACAGCCTTACACGATACAAGTCTAGAGAAGACCTCTTTGTCTTCAGTTATTGTGAAAAGACCCTAAAGAGCAGAAACTGTGTCACTGGCCCCGTTTACATGGGTTATTTTCCTCAGTCTGATTGAAATCGATTGGATTAAGTGAATCTGATTCGATTTGTATACATGAACTTTGAGTAAAGAGATCCACGTTCAATCCGCGTTTGCATGGCCCCAGCTGAATCTGATTGTATTGTTCTTTTTGACATGCCCAAAAGGTTATCCTGCCACTACCTGCAAATGTGTAAGAGAAGAAGAGGTGCACTTCCTGCTTCCTGTTTACCCCGAGAAAGATGGATCATGTCATGTTTTGTTGGGGTTTCTATTAAAAAGTTTGTTTCCTTCACCGTTGTGCCTCTTACGTACTATGGAGTGCCTGTGCAGACTGAACAATTCTCTCTATCAACCCAGTCCGCTCCACTCAGCTGTTTACATGAAGCGTGGAGTAGATTATCAATTGGCGTAGACTACCTCTTACAATCCGATCTGAAATACAATCAGATCGGCTAAGGTGTTTACATGAGACTTTTCTAATTTGATTGACATTTCAATCTGATTGTAAGTAGGATTTTTTGACCCATGTAAACGGGGCCGTTGTGTCTTGAGTGCTGAATTTGTGGTGAGTGGGTAACACCCACTTTAAGGCATTATTTACATCTTGATGTAATTACTCATAGCTATAGATGTAAGACTAATCGCATAATGTCTTTTAATCATTATAAACTCAAATCCATACGTTGACCTAGAGTATGAACTGTCATCAGTAATACTACAACAGTAATCTACCTATTGCTCTGTAATGTTGTTGTACATGGTCTTGCTGTTTATCAGTGACTGTAGAATGCTTTTTCTTGAAGTGTTCTTCAATATCTTTAATATCCTATTGAACATCTTTGTCCTGTATTATCCCCCCTTCACATTTTATCTCACAAGGTATGGTATGGCATATGGTATTGTGCTGTACTGTTTTGTATCATGCAATGCTTCACTGTTCTGTGATGCCCTGTAATGTATAGTGACTTACTCTAAAACCAATAGTTTAAAACAGCTAAGTAAAAAAGTCAAAAGATATATTTTTACTATTACTTCTGTGGCTAGATTAATTGAAGACACCCACTTTGTGTTCGTACATTTTACTCTGGGCTTTTTACTGCATTCTCTTGATTAGCTCAACAAATAAATTCACTAATTAAACGTCATGGCAATGAAAAGCAACAGCCTGCTTTTGTTCTCATTTAAGAGCCTTATTCTGGGCTTTAATGGAAGACAAATTCAAAAGTCTAAATGTAATTGAGGGTGGGACAATAATTTATCACAAGAAGGGACATTTCAGCGAACACAATGGGATCTCCTTTCTCCTGTGCTCCTTATCTAAAAGGTCAGAGGATAAGATCCTTTTTTCACAGCATTGGGCTTTGCAGCTTTCTGCCTCTTGCTTTTCCATACAGACTTTTGAATCCATTCTTTTTCATCGCTAATAAAATTTACCCACATGCCCCATTGCATTACTTTAATGCCTGTCCGCACTGTAAGACAACTTGGGGGCTAATATCAGACCTCCGCCTAAGCCAGGGACAATTATTCAGCCATTAGAGCGAGCAGGATGTTTGATTAGCTGCATCGTCAGACATCTGCCACCCCACCTGCACCCTGAGGTCCAAATAACCTCAGCTAAAACACAATGTGTGGACGAGGAAAGGTCTGTGAGAAATTGAGAGTGCTATATGCCAATATTCACCTTTCAACTGTTCATCCTTGAAAATAGCTAATCAGCCCTTTTACATAGCAGCATGCATGTAGACATGGGCTAGAGTCAAGTGAGCATAAGAATGGGAAGGAAAAGTGATTCTAATTACTCTGAGTGTGGATTGTTTGTTGCGCTAGATTGGCTGGTCCAAACATTTCAGAAAGGCAAAAGAGGGGCCAGCGTCATACTCTCTGGACAAGTACAAATGTTCATGACAGCAGGGAGGACCTGCATGAGGACAGCTGCAAACTACAGATGTACACACATCATTAGCTGGTATCCTCTGATTGTGATACATCCTGAAGTGTTTTTATCAAGTGATGCAGGTATTTCCCTGCATTTGATGACTTGGGTGAAAGTTTTTACAACAGTTTTATCAACAGAACACTCTCATGTCCTCTGGACCCCACCAAAGTTTCTGCCATTTTCTGTTCAAACTTGATAAATCTCCATCAGTCACAAAATTTAACAGCTGATTAGCGTGCTGGAGACACACAGCCTATCTGTAGCATGAGTAACATGGGTCCTCTGCTGAGCAGTAGAGAGTGCTGAGCAGCTATGGACTCGGTTACTGACCCAGATTTCCCCAAGGTGATTAATAATGTATCCCAACTACCTACTTAACCAGCCAACCAACCAACCTCTACCCATCTTCCAAACTGTCCCGTTGACGTATACATGATAAACATATAACATTTTAATCCTATTGTATCATGGAATTGGTATCAGAGAGAAAAGATCCAAGTATTTATATGCTTTAAGACCTCTGGCCATACACTGAGAAGCTGCTATGCCGGGTTGATCTCCACTCATTTCCCCATCGTGAGCGTTCTTATTAGGCCTGCACAATAAGTCATGCATTTCCCCCATTTATTGGGGAAATGAAAAAAAGCAACTGAAATTGAAACCTATTCTATTTAGTACAGAGACATGGCCTCCTGGATCCCTTTCATATACAGCAATCTTCATCATTCACAGATGAACCCCCTTAGCCTGGATTAACCTGTATTATACGAATACAATGGTGTAATTGTGAGTCAACGAAATTCTTCCCAAACAGAGCTATTCAAGTCATCTCATGAAAATTCTTCTACTTTTAATATCGCAAGATATATCGCAATTTATCGCAAACCCCCAAAATATCGCAATGTCAGTTTTTCCCAATATCGTGCAGCCCTATTTTTTATAGTATTGCATCAACATTGTTATGGAGAAAAAGACATTCTTTAAATCAAGTTCACTATGTAAACTATAAAATGTATTTTTTTCCATGGTTTAAAAGGAAATGAACTAAAGGTTAAAGTTTTGAAAGCAATAGCTTTAAAGAATATCTCTTTCTCTACACCTGTCAAAACATTTACACTATATAAAATACAGATCTTCATTGTCTCACAAAATTCATCCTTTCTCCTTGGTAAGTCTCTGTAAGCGTTTGGCAGATGTCTTTTTTATATATGTCACCTGCTGCAAGGCATTATAGGTTTCCTTTCTTTTCGTAAAGGATGGTCCAGTTTTTAATAGCTAAAGGAAGCCTTCCGTTCCTTAACTTTTGGACAATTCAAACAGCCCTAATCATGGCTGATGCTGAAATGTCATTCCTTTAGTAAGGAAGGTTCCTTACCAATAAAGGACTGTTTGAACGCACTCTGTGTTTATTTTTCTGCATATTTCTTTTTTTTTTTTTTTCTTTTTAACTTTACAACCCTTAGAATGGGGGGTGGTCTTGTTGCTGAGCTGCACAGAACACTGCTACCCCGACTGATCTAAATTTACAGAATGTATAAAGTATACTAAGACATTTTCCGTATGTTGTAAAGGGCACAGTACTACTCTGCCTTGTTGTGTTGCATGTTTTGAGACCAGCTACAGGCTTTGACAGATGAGCTAACAAGCCTCCCAACATAACTGGAAATTCAGCTGCTCTAGCAATTTTCCTGCAGCTCCTCATCTCTCTGTGTAATGACCTGCCTGACTGAGAGTAAAGAAGTGCACTGATGGTACTTATGTATGTCCTTAAATCTCTCCCCTGACTCCCCAACTGACTGACTGGCTTATACGCCAAATGTTTGATGAGTTCATTAGAGTCAGCTCTTCCCAAAGACAATAAACACAGCCCCTGTTATGAAGAGACTGTACTGCTGCATTTCTATAATTAAGCAGCAAATTAGCAAGCAGCAAACAGCCAAGAAGGGTGAAGAGGACAGATGGCGGGGTTGCCACCCATGCTGATGCTGTTGGTGTGTGTGAGTGAGGACGAGGCTGAAAATAGATGGATCAATAAAGACACCGAAAGAGGCAGAGGACAAAAACACTTTACAGGAGAGTGGAGGGAAACTAAGCACTAAGGACGTACTTAAAGAGGGTGTGCAAACTTGAGCAGCTGCAGAGTAAACATAAGAATGCTCGCTAAAGCTCCCTTTTGCAGTGGGAGTTCACTTGACGTTCTCTTTAATTGCCAGGGGGTACATTTATATCACATAACGACACCGCTGAGACACAACAGAAGCACGCTCTTAAAGTGCCTCCCACGAGCATCATTGAACTACTTTATAAGTTTTCAAAAACTTGCAAGGCCGCCGATAGTTGGCAGTTTTTTTTTTAGCAAATCCATAAAAGAGCCAGTGTTGGAAGAAGCAAAGGAGGAGCAGTGTTACATTCAGCTAATCAACATGTTTCATGAAAGAACAATGGATGTGGCCGCTCTGATCTAACACATTATTGCTATTGACTGCCTTTATGTATCCTAAAGCAACTTTAGCTGTGCCTATTTTGCCTTTTTCAAGCCATTCTGACCATAATCTGCCAATTAAATCCTTAATATGCAAAGCTTACAACATGGCTTTTCACGGACATTTGGAGCAGTCAGCCAGAAATGAACAGGAGCCATTTGATGGTACTGTGTTCATTTATTCATCATTTAAAAATGATTTATTTGATGTAAGGCTGGATCACATATCGATTAAATTGATTAATTTGAATTATTTTCTTCAGAAGTTTTAAAAATCAAAAATTAAGATTTGTTTCATTCACGTAACTGAATTAGTAGTTGCAAAGTTTGAAAGAATATTAATACTGAAATTTTACAGATTTCATGATGTTAGGTTTTGCACAAGCTCTTTTATAGGCTTGTATTTGTAGTTTTTTATTAGATTAAATATTGATCAGAGAGAAACATGTTAACAGGCTTTGAGAATCCCTCAGCTTTCAGTGTTATTGTGGGAAAACCTGCCTGCATTATAACTACATATTCAACCTTTTATGACACACACTTTAATTTTAAGAGGGAAATTCTGATTGATTTAGGAATATATTTTGACAACACAAAAGTAGAACTTGATTCATGTAATTTTTGTGTCACTTGGAGTTTTTATGCTTTGAGAGGAAAATAAAACAAAATCGTACGTCCAGTTTTGTGGGGAAAAAATCTGGGATTTTATTTTTAGGCCATATCGCCCAGCCCTAATTTGATGTAGAGCAAATCTCATGAGGGACTTGACAAGACTTGCCTCAAAGACGCATATGAAATACTTCATGTTTCAAGAAAAGACTCCTAGTGCAGTTGAAATAACTTTAACCACTGTGACTGCAAACTCATCGTGCCTGTCTTCTTGACCACAGCAGCTGATTTTTAGGTCTGTTGTAGAGGGATAAACTGTGAATTTCAACACGATTTTGACCCGAAATTCAAACTGCATGACTGCCTTTGGAGCAGATTTCAGCTTAACTGTGTGTCATCTGTTGTGCAGTGTAGACAGAGACATGATGGCATATTATAGCCCACCCTGAGTCCAACCAGTCGGATGGATTTCTGGCATATCTGAATTTCTTGTTAAATAGATTCATACACTCATACAGTGAGAGCAACCATGTGCAGATTTTCCAACTTTATTTTTAAGATGTCAGACCACATGTGAAATGTGTCCACCTTCATAATAGGACTTAGTGTGTATAAACAAACAGGACAATATACATAGTGTTAGCTGGTGATACCAAGTGTGTGTGTGGGGCCATGTGATTATTTTAGTAACGCAGAGGTGATCACTGATATGACAGATGGCACTGAAGACCATCAGATCATGCAGTATGAGCACATAAATCATGCCACGTCAGTCGAGCGTCTTTAACCACTCAGTTGCACAGAATGAGTGGAATTTCCATCTTGACTGATGTACCGTCGTCATCGTGTTGCACAGCTCGTACCAGGCTCATGGCTGAATGATTTGTCGTTCTTCAGAGGCAGTTGTGCTTGAGCATGTGCAATAGTTAGATCACAGGAAGTGCTATGTTGGTCATGTGACCTGGAGAACCGACAGGCTGCTGCTTTTGAAGCTTTTTACAAACCAAACTCCCCTTTTTTCCAACTTCATGACGTATTCATAAAAAAATGTTTCTTAAGATAAAGACAAATGTAAGCACTTATTAGAAATTTACAATGGTGGCATACTACTGTAAAATGCTGTAAGCTCATTTACTGAGGACTCATGATGAAAGTCAGCTCAGTGCACTAAAGTTAAATTATTGAGAAAAGTAGCGCTTAAAGTTACAGCAACGCAACAACAATAGCCAGCTAGGTTTAAGGCAGGTACATCAATGATATGATAAAATTCCTATTTTACTCTTGCATTTAATGTTATTATAAATATTATTGTTATTAATAGGCTAGTAACTAAAGACTGTTTTTTTAATTACTTTTTCATATATTTCGCTTGGCTGCTTTATATCTTTTATCCTTTAAATCTTAATTTTATTTGTTGCATTTCTTTGTTTTGCTTCTTAAATGTTAAAAACTGTGCAGTACTATATGATATCTGCTCTGCAAAAAAGCCACGAGTTACTTTTCTTCCTTTTTTGTTACTTTTGTCAAATTTACATGTGTCTATTTGACAGATGTAATTTAGTATCTGTTCTAAGGGACTTGGTCTAAGGGTCTTTCTTTAGTTTTCTTAGTTCAATCCAAATAACCAGTCCTTATGCTGATGACAAAACAAAATATAGCCAGAAACACTTAAAATAGGTTTCTCATATTACCTAAGTGGTCTTCCTCTCACTCTGATATCCAACTTATCCATTATTCCCCTTCTATTCAGCCCCTCATAGCCAGCTGCTGATAGGATAGAAGCTGATGATTGCTAATGATAGTTAACTTTAAACATGCTAATGTTATTTTATTCAATAAACACCTGTGCAAATGTTCATAGTGTGTATGCTTGCACTCCTCTGCCTGCGGGTTGAGTTGTAAAATCAGGCTTCATAATCATCGTGAAGAAATATACAGTCACTGTCTGCTAAGGTAAATGTTTCAGCGTACCAACTCGCATTTTTTACTCCTCCTTAAAGTGTGTTTTTGGACTGCCACATAGTGTTTGCTGCTGAAAGTATTTTTCAATGCTGTGCAATCCCAGTCTGGTGTTTCCATGTCTCAAATTTTTAATTACCTTCCCATGGAGGTCATGCCTTTGCTGCTGGCATTGGTCTGGTTTGGTGGTTGTTTGTCTGTGTGAATGATAACTCAAAAAGTTTTCGACAGACTTTGATGAAATTTGCAGAGAATGTTGGCCATAGCACAAGGAAGTGGTGATTGGATTTGGGTGGTGATATGAATACTGGAATTTGTAAAGGATTTGTTAAAACTGTGAGATAAGGCTAGAACATCAGAAATGCCTTGGCAGAGATTTTCGCTGTCTTGGCGCTAGTTTTCAGCATTTTATGGTGAGAAACAGCCTTTTATTGTTGTGATTCAGATACTGTCCTGGTTTTTTAAATACATTTTTTTAAGATTTAGCACCCACGCACTGAGCTGAGGCCTCACCCAACGTGTTTGGTTTGGATTAAATGAGCTTTAGTGGATTGTGTTTTTGATTTGAGGTTGTTGTGAAGGGTCAAACTTGGGTTAGACCTGCTTGACAACAGGGGTCTCATTTAACTCCCATGTGCACCAGGTGCTGGTTAACTACAGGTGTGAAAGCAATCCACATCTGGCAAGGACAAAATGGTGGAATCCTTAAATCAATGATTTCTTATTTTCTTCTTTTTACTGACAGACATTGCCCCTGTTTTTTATTCAGCAACAATTATTTCTTTATACTCATGATTAGCACATATGAATAATGGACAGCACTAGGGCTGGGTATTTCCTGCAACTGCAAGATACGAATCCTGATACTGAGGCCACGACACGATACGTATCCCGATACACGTTAAGTGTGAACGCTGACTGCTCATTTAACAGAATCCCTGACAAATTTTGTTTATTATTACAAGAAGAAAAAGAATAATGATGAGTTTTAAATGATTCTACAACTTAAGAAATGGAAATTCAGAGATGGTAGACTTAAAGGGACTGTGAGGAGTTTCTAAGTAATTACAAAAAAGTCTCACTTTTAGATATATGCCTGATCGAAATACACACTTTAAGATGAGTTTTATAGCATCAAAATAGGTTATCTATAAATGCTATTCCTTAGCCTTCCGGTCGGGTCGGACAGGGCTGGACTGGCCTGGATACTCAACTTCGTGAACAAGACAATTAAAACTAGAGCAAATTTATATTATTTTATTATTTATATTACACGTCTTAGAGCACCGGGCTGTAAGTAGCGATATATAGCCGGCTACAAAACTACGATACTAAGTTTTCCAAAATTTGCTTGTTGTCACACATCAAAAACTACCACTACGTAACTAGAAAGAGATACATTACCTCGTCACTTTGCATCCTGTAAGTTGTTGAAAAAAGAAGCTGTAAAGCAATGCAGAGTTCTGAGAAAGGTCCGAGCTGCATTCATTAGCATCATAACAAATACACGCTTTGGATAGCACACGTCTTGTGGTGCATTCCAGTTGTAGTCAGAAGTAGGAATTTTGAGTTCCAAGTAGAAAACTGCAACTGGAACGTCCCTCAAAGTCAGAATTTCCTCCTGGTAACGCAGTGAAACCTCGCCACCCCCGAGTTGACAATCAAAGATGGATGCCCCCAGTGTGAACAATTATTTAGCTCCTGTAATAATCAATTTATTTGCACTTCTGACTGGGGTGTGTCGCTCTAGATCAGCTGTATACATAGTATTGTTAGACTTATATTTACAAAAATGCTGCCATAGTGATAATCACATTCTTCATGTGATATTTGTGAACAACAACGCAGGGCGTGCTAACAACAGCTAACTATAGCCTGGTAGATCGGGATGTTTTTTTCTGACTTCAACTGGAACGCTGATAACTCTGAGGTGATGATGTCACAGCATTACGACAGTCGCGGCGCGTGTGCTCATGGGTAGCAGAGTCTTTTACGTTGCTGGTAATAGATTCTCCTCACAGTCCCTTTAAGTCTAAATTTTGAACATCTGTTTCATCATGAAGTTTGGCTTCTACTTTGAACTGTACCATTGTTAATAAGTACTCAAATTGTACTGACAACAACCGTCAAAACATTGAGGCAGTATCGATTCTGTAGAATCTGTATCGATACATGTATCCCAAGGAGTGCATGACGATATTTTGCCATATCGATATTTTGAGCACAGGCCTAGACAGCACAAGAGCTTTTTAGAAGAGAAGTCGCAACAGTTATCGTCGTAACGACTTTCCATATTAGTGATTTTCACCTTCACCTTCCATATCCACTGAGGGAAAATAACACAAAAGTACACTTCAGGTATTTTTTCTCAAACTTCTCTCTGTCTTTTATTTATCCTCAAGCTCCATGTGAGCTTTCACTTGCTTGAGCTGCTTTCCATCAGTTCCACATTTCCATCAGCCAGCTCCTTCACTGGCTGCAAGTGGCGCCATCATTGATTTACAGCGTGTCTGCTCCAGAGTTTTTAAGCTTGAACGAAGAAGAAGTAGATGGAGACATATTGTCCATTTTTATGTGCACTCTATGGTATGATATTAATCAAACTGAAACCTCCACAGCATTAAAAGTTTCAGCAGCTGTTTTTTACTCCTGTTGCCATAGTGAAGTGTTCCAGCAGCGCTTTTTGTCTGGTCAGTTTCAAGCCTGAAGGAACAAAGTGTGATAAAGACAGACTGCTAATGGTCCCATCCCTCAGCCATGTCCTGCCTCGCAGCTTGGATTGTATCAGCTTATCCGGACACAACTAAAGAAACACTGAAATCTAAAGAGAATAGGGCTTTATCTGACGACCTAACAATGTAAAGAATAATGAAGGATTGAAAATGACCCTTTAACCCCCTTAAAGCCATTATTTATCCAGATTCTAATAAGCACACAAAGTCACACATGCACAATAACACACTTACACATTAGCATTATGGCTGTGACCTTTCCTGATAACAGTCCGATGGCTATCTGCCGACCTTGTGTTAACAGTTTGTCCGCTAGCTGCTGTTTTTCCCTCTCTCCCTCGCTTTGGTCCTCACCTAATGGAAACTTAATGTCATCATCCTTTTTGTGAGGAAGATAGAGAAAACAAAGGGACACAGTGTATGTAAGGGCAAAAACGAACAATGAAGGGAATAAAAATGAGTGAAATGGGATGAAAAGTAACAGAGAACTAACTACTGACTGAGCTGTTTTAACTGTATGCAAAGACAATAAATTCAATAGCATAAAGCTGTCTCTAATTCTGTGTCAAACCGAGCACATGCTGGAATTCACAAGCCTTGTGTTAATCAGGGATCCTTCAGTCAGGTTTGTCTTCTGCTAATACCAGTCATCAATGAGTAAGATCTGCTGAAGCCAGAGCTGGTCAGATTTGATATTTGTTATAACATTGGGTTATTTTAAGTGTCTTTATTGTTTTTTTGACACAAATGACAGCATAATATAATAAAAAAAGACCAAAAATATATCCCCAACCATGCCCAACATGCTTTCACAGACTCTCAAGGGAAAGAAAATTTGCAAAAGTTTTCTGCGCATCCAAATTCTGCTGAGTGTGAACATACATATTTACGAGTACTGTAATATGCCAAGAGTTGTTGGCTATGGTGGCAGTTCATTTATTTTCAAAGTACTATAGGGAAAAGAAATTATACTTGATTTAATATTTTCCTTTTTTTGCTTGATATTCTGTTTCCTTGGTTTGATTTTAAATGGTATGGACAAAACATTATCATATTATCATTTATATTTATAGAGAATGTGAAATGTATCATTTATACAATTTTATAATTGTTAAAAATATTAATCAGTCATGACTTAAAATGTTTATTTGTGGGGTTTGTGTGAGATGGCTCAACAGATATAATTTTTTTATGGGGGTTGGGTGGGGGGCTACTTATACACGGACACTGTGCAATCAGCTTATTTAATAAAAACCAACAGGTCTTCGAGCAAGAACTCAGTAACTAACTAGAAAAGCACTTGGAGAGCGCAGACCTCCGCCAGCGCCACAGTCCTCAGCCATATTGTCATTTTGACCATAAATATTAGTCCTGCCTTTATTCATCAAAATATTTAGATTCCTTGACCATGACCATGAGCAACTGGTTTCATAATGATATCTATTTTAGTTCAGTAGTTATTCACCGAAATCACATTTTTCGCCATGGCAGCCAGACACTGATTTGGATCAACACCAAAATCGAATCAGTTCTTCCTTTTCCCATGCTGAACATTTCCTGGAAATTTCATCAAAATCCATTCATAACTTTTTGAGTTATTTTGTTCACAGACAGACAGACGGACAGACAGACAAACAAACTCTCCCGAAAACATAGCTTCCTTGGCGGAGGTAATGAAATTACTTGCACTGTTAAAAGGAAACAAACAAATTCACCTTCAAACAGCTGTATTTTTAACTGTTTTCTTTTCCTAGTTTCACAACAAAATCTGACTTTGGTGGGATCTTTTTCTTGAAGTTACGCCTGAACGCATTATAATACCATTTTATTTTTTTGTCATAGTCAATTTATAGACCTCTCTCCAAACACATTGTAATCCAGACTTGTGTTGTCTTGCTTAGTTAGCTCATTTGGCTTTGTCCTGCTTGTTCAAACACAGTTTTCAACATTGGGCCAGTGTTCTATGCTGTTCCACTGAGGATAAGGAAGACTGGGCCAGTGGTACTGTCAGCAGTTTGATTTGACACAGTTTGGATGTTTGTGACATGTCTTTACAGGCTAATCATTTGGTTATAATTACACCGCAAACACAGAGCTTCATCAATGATGTAGACACCAGATCATTGATCCCATGGCATAGTGTTCGTGACCAGAAGCATTGATTTTGATCCACCTTTCACTGATAAAAATTGGCTGATAATGATTGACTCCCAATCAACCGTAGAGTCTCTAAATGCTACAATTTCAGAATCATGAATATTCTGGTCTTTGTTAGCTTTTCTTGTCGATTTTATTTGCCTATTGCTTGCTTGGAATGGGTTGTTCACTATTAGTCACAGCAGATGCTGGTCAGTGCCGCCCAGAGTCAGGTCAAAGTACATTGCAGGTACTGAGGCCACTTTTAACCTATTTCAGACCCTAACAGTAGAACACACACTGTATGTATGTAGTGTAGGGCCCGACCGATACATCGACTTGCCGATATAATCGGCCGATTATAGCCCTTTTCAAAGTATTCAACATTGGCCAGAGTTTTGCTGATTTAACGCCGATATGTTCTTAATTTCTCATAAAACAGTAAACGCTGTTCGGTGTCCAAGCTGCGCAGAATGATGACGTGGAAGATGGCGACGCGCGTCGGTGGCGGCTCTTATTAGCTCTCTGCTGGTTGCTGTGTGTACAGATGAGTCGCCTACACTCACATGGAGTTGCTCTTTTAAGCCTTAAGGTCCGACATGACGAGCAACTTTCCGCGGTACACAATGACCCGCTGCTGGACACAGAGAGACGATCAGGCCCTCTGCTAGTTTGGCTCGGATCAGCTTCACAAACAGCCCGGGAACCGCCAAACAGTTTTCTGACCGACGCCACCTCTGTCGTCAATACTGATGAATTGGAAATTCTGGTGGCAGGGGATCAGTTTAGCTGTGACTGTTTTATTGTGATTATGATGGAAATCTGGCTTAATCCGCTTGTTCCCGACACTGCACCTACGCTAACTAGCATGCAAGCTAACTAGCATTAGCACGGCTCCTCGGAGGCTACGTCATCATCAGCAGACTCATTCAAGGGAGGCTTCATCATAGCTGGGGACTTTAATCAGCCAGTTTAAGTACGTTTGTGAAATACGTGCAGTGTCCCACAAAATATTTTGATTTCCTCACGCACATTACCCCATGTTTACAATAAAAAAGTGGTTCTACCTGAACTAAAACCTGCTTCTGATAAACTAATGAGGACTGAAAGGCAGATGTGACAAAGAGTTCATAAACAATCTATATATTTACATTTTTAAAAAGGTAATTTGTTTTATTTTGCAGGAGTTTGCCTCAGTTTAACGCACTCTTTTATATTGTACTTGAAGGCTGAAGAGAAGAAAAACACAGGATGCCTATGAAAAGAATACCTTAAGTTTTTCCTTTCCTGTTCACAACTTTTTAAAAAGTTGTTCTATCTTTACTAGAATCTTCCTCTAATTTTCATCAACAAGAAGTACAAGATACAGAATGACCCCCCCCCCCCCCCCCCTCAATTAATCGGCCTATTAATTGGTAATCGTTGTTTTTCTGACAGATATTGGTATGGACATCGGCCTCAAAAAATCCATATCGGTCGGGCCCTAATGTAGTGCATCATGAAGTAGTGCAAAAACAAGTGGCTTGCTGATGCCAAAATGAAAGACTGTTTTTCTTTTTACACTTACTAGACAAACTTCCTACTCTGACCAGTTTCTCAGTATAAGGGTGTGTTGTTGTCTGATCACTCTGCTTTGGCAGATACCTTAAACAACCACTTTCTGTTTACTGGGAAGCGTCCTTATAGGTGTCCATAATGATGTCAGGTTTTGTAGGTCCATTTCTTTGAAACAAATCCTATGTGACCAGGTCTAAACCTTGTGGGTCTACCAAAGCCTATGACTTCAATGATCTTTTGTCACTCAGGTAAGTAATGAGGGGAGGTGTAGTACACAGTTTTCAAACCTAACTGTGGAGGTATAATTGGTGTCAGGACTTATGGATGGTTTAGATGAGAACACAGACACCTACACGGTTTGCTGGAAGCATATTTCTATCAGGACTTAAAAGTGAGACACAAAATTAATTCATGGGTTTCTGTGGGTTTTCTCCCAAACTGAGCCACACTTTTGTTTGTGTAACCTAAAATAAATCAAGCCCACCGGAGGGATGAATCTTAAAACTCTGGCCTACAGGGAGAACTGAGCTTTTGCAAATAACGTTATAAGCCTGCATGCAATTTTGAAAAGTGTGTGTTTGTGGCCATCTCAACAAAATCTCCCTATTTTCAGTTGTTCCCATTGAGACAGATATTTTTGCAGAGAAACTGCTGCATGCTTCTTCGTTGAGGTGCTGCATGTATTTGTTAGCCTCCTGGATTTATGTACAAAACATCAACACGTAATCTGTCTCATTTTTATAGAAGTTGATCTAAAAATACTGCTAATGTGTTTAGGCCCTGACAGGGGGCAGAAAGGAAAGCAAGGTGAGAATGTGTGTGCGAGTATGTTAACAATAGGATCAAATATAGAGGAAACCCAAGGGAAATCTGCAAGTTTGTACCTCGGGAAATTACCTGCAGATGATCAGTGTCTGTTGTATTCATAAAAGCGGCAGCTGAGAGGGCATGAGTAGCCACCCATCTGAAATGGAAACGTCAGACGGCACACAGAAGAGATGGAAAAGACTTGATGGAAGTGACAAACTGCCCCTGCTGACGTCTTGTCATACCGAGGCAAACACAGAACTGTGGGGAGGTTTGTGTACAAGTGGATGCTGGGAAAAAAGGCAACTTGGGAGACAGAGAGTCGGAAATTCAATTTGATCGTAATCTGATGTACACATTGTAGTGTTTGTGAGTTAAATTAGATTTTAGATTTGTTTTCTCTGTCCCTCCATCCAGCTCTTACAGTATTAGAGCGGGGGATTTATCTGGAAAGATCTATGGCTGTGTCTGATTGAAGAATCGTGCTGTGGGAATGGTGGGCAGATGGTAATCTATCAAACGGACAACAAAATGTTTTATTTCATGTTCTGTCGCAGAGGCACAGAAGAGCAAACATCTTATTTTACCCTCAATTATAAAAGCTCTTGTTCATGGACTCACTGTTCTCTGCATGACGGTCTTAAGACACCAAAGAAAACAAGTTTTACTTTTAGATGGCAGCAGTGTTCAATGTGTGTTCTTAACCAAAGTCACTCTTGTTCCTTTCCTTTATTCTTACATCATTAGACAAAAACTCATTCGAAACACAAAACCTCGAATGCCATTCTACATGCATAATACAGAAAATGACTGGAATTTCTGATTAGCTCAGTATCCAATTTTTCCACTTTTTTTGTCCTCAGAGCAAAAACAACTTTAATACACAAGGGAAAAATGAATATTTGTATAATTAGAAATACCTTGAAAAGCACAGTTAAACAATAGGGACTGTGTCATAGAAAGAATGAGAGTAGCTTTCAAGAAAAGGAAAAGCTCACACACTTGATTGAAAAAGGAAAAAAATTATAGCAAATCAGAAATCTAAAGTTTAAACCTTTACTGACACTCACGTCTCCCGGATCAGCCACCAGACCAGACTCAGTCAATCTAAAGGTGCGTTCATGCTACCTGTACTACCTCGGCGATCAGTCTCCATTCAAAGTCAATGTACAGCCGCGATGGGGCAGGGCTAACCCTCCCGCGATGCGACAGCCGGCGACAATACGACCACTTCACTCGTCGCGCGATGTCAAAGTTAAAAAAAAGTTGATCTATTCAGGGGATGTCGTGTGTGGCTGTGTGGCATCAGCCAATCAGCGGTGTGTGTACGTGTGACGGTGCAGTTATTCATCCGGACTACAGGGCGGATGACTTCCTTCTAGGCGGAACTAATCTCAGTGAGGACATTTGCAGACGGACCGCGGTAAACTCACAGATAATGCTGCTGCATCGTCAGCTGCAGAGTTTTGTGTCTGATAAGTGAGTGCAAAGGATACAGCTGGAATAATGTCCGCTTATACATCCTATTATGTGATATATGATATGATCGCGGTAAAACTCGAGCGGACGTGACGTCACCGACTGACGCCAACGGCGACCAAACAGGTATTTATGGACGCGCGACGCTACATCAGTGGGTGACGCGACTTTGGTAGCTGGGTCGCTTGCGGTGTGAACGCACCTTAAGAGGCCATTTTGGACAGTGAGGGCTCTAAAGTTTACCGACACACACTGTAGGGGCGAGTATTGGCAAAAACCTCACGATACGATAATATCAAAATATTGTGATATATTGTGATATTCTACAGTTAAGTAAGAAAAAACTAGAGATGGTGTATATGTAAATCACACAATATTACCCGAAACTACAAGTATTCCATTTTATTGTTTTTAAAAAAATGTTAAATGCAGTGTTACATACATACATACATACATACACTTAACTTGAAACACAGAGTGCATCAAGTCACTTAAACTAATGTTGCCAAGTCTTGTTTTCCCTTTAAAAAAGTATTTAAAACATCCTAACCTGCAGTGCAGCTCAAACTGTAATTTAACACATGAGAAACAATGTGCTTTGAGTTACTGACAGCACAACAGTAAGTGAAAAAAAAACACATTTTTCTCGACTGCATAGACTGCATGAAAAAATCCCTGTACATAAGTATTTATAAGCTATATTTTATTTCCAAATCTGATTCAATATGTGGTTCTGTTTTTGCAAAAAAATCGATATTAAGATTTGAAGTATCAATATTGTATCAGTGGTCAAAATATCACAGTAAATATTATTTATTTATTTATTTATATAGCACCTTTAAAAACAGAAGTTTACAAAGTGCTTTAACGGACAAAACAAAGCACAATAAAATCAACAATCAGTTCATCAGCGACCACGAGAGTCAGAGGAAAAGGCACAGAGGATCACATTAACTAAGGCAACAAAACGAGAGAAAACATTATAAACTGTGGATTGAAACAGCTGGTAAAATGCATAATGACAAGGAGATAATAGGACAGTAGACAGATAATAGATTTCCAGATACATAGATTAATTTAAGATTATTTAAGGTTGACAACATCACATCAGGAAGATTGAAAATAAGAAGGCAGATAGAAGACTGGTAAAAGGGAAAATAGATAAATAGATAAAATAATAATAATAAATACTAATAATAAATAAATCAGTACATAAAATAAAGTGAAATAAAATAATGATAATAGATACTGGGTATGTCAAAACAATAAAAGAAAGTAAAAATAGGAATAAAATAATGAGAAACCATAAGAGGGATAAAGACAGCAGATAAAGCAAGTAAGTTAAAAGAGTAAAAAAATAAAAAAATAAAATAAAATGATTTAAAAAAAATCATGCAAAAGCATTTATATTGTATCAATATTTTTTCACACCTCTAACACATTGGTGACGTTTAGCCCTGAATAAAAAGATATTGCTGATATTATTGCTGATGAAACATAAAAATATGAAATGCTTGACTGAGTTTGCTAGTCTGAATAAAACTAGTCTTGTTGGACTCACTTGGGTTCATGTATTGGATTTCAATGGCTGCAAGACTTCTCACTTTAAGTCCTCTTTGCTAGCCTGTCTGGACCCAGTATGTTTCTTAATGGTCCAGCAGTCTGCTCTGTGGTAACTGGTCAGTTTAGCCTAGATCAGCAACCTTTTTATTGGCTCAGCACTTTTTCTACCATCTTTGCTCTACTTCTCTGGGCTATAGAGCGTAAACTACCGCAAAAATCAGACAACTTAATTTCAGATTATAGTTAAAAGAAACCAGGTTTTGCTGTTAAACTTAGACAGAATGCTGCGGTCTGACTCCTGCTGTACAGTCTCATGAAGCACATGACAAACCAACAAGCCTGTTCTGTAAACACTGCTACAGTCAGGACATCTTTCAACAGAAGCTTGTCTCTCATGGTATCTAAGCAAAACTACAAAGCTTCTATTTAGATTTATTTGGCTTCACACCAGCCTTTTAAAATTATTTAATGCATTTTGACATGTACTGGATGCAGGACTCATACTGTGTTAGACCATAAACTGATGACAGTGTGATTACGGATGCAGTATTTTGAATGTCCAGGCCACCTGGAGTCAAAGTCAAATCTAACCTTTGCATCTCTCTGTTCTTCCCCGCCTGCTGCCCGCCTGGAGGAAAAATAAAATAAATAAAAAACAGAATTCTGTCCTTCTGAGTCCAAGGGTAGCTGGGACAAATCACCCGCTGTAAACCTCAGCCGTGCGCTCTGCTCACTGTTCTCTGTCTAAATTCAAATCAAGAGGCAAAAGCCGGGGAAAATGTGGTGGGACACAGTGAGGGTGTGGTGGGGGCTTTTGCAGGGGGGGCTGTCTGAGTAGCACAAGGGTAATTTAATGTGGAAAAATGAAAATGACCTGTTTCATATTTTCAGTAACCAGCTTTCTTTCTTTCCCTGTTCGTCTTTCTCTGCTTTGCATTCCTCTCTCTCTCCCTTACACACCAACACACTCCTACCTTTCAAAATGGTTTCTCTGTTTAACCACTCCCTGCTGTGCTTTGACCTCTTCAGATGCCTCCTGTCCTCTTTTGTATCACTTGGTTTTGTCGCACTGTTGGATTCATCTCCATTTAACTGCATGGTTCAAGGCTTCATTTCCTGTCGTTTAAAATATTTTAAACGATTGCAACCCCTGACCAAAAACGTTTATATCCTCTCAACTGCCTTGACTGAAGCCTTGGCTTTCTCAGCTTTAAAGGAATGTTTTGTTTTCATTACTTTTTTATACAAAGGTCTGTTTACCTACCAAAGTGAAGTGATGCAATGTAAGGCAATGGTACATTTCAGTGTTTCCTATGCGATGACGCATCTGTGGAGGTGGTGTGTGTGTTTGTGTGGAGGGTAGACTTTATATGATTGTAAACTCTTATTTCTTTCTTATGTCTGCACAAAAGCTTTAAGTAGCTGTATCAATGGTCCATTCAAAGTTCAATGTAGAGCATGCCTTGCACTCGCATATAGGGAGCAATCGTTTTCGCTCAATAATTGTCCAACTAATAATGATATCGTCATGATCCTAAGGCCCTCCTCACACGAGGACGGCCCCGTATTGTCTTGGCGTCTGCATCAAAACATGTATTGCTGTTTACACATTGTATTGAACATAGGGTTGTGCATTTACATGCCAACACAAAATCCATGCAAAATCCTGTAGTACATACGCCCCACTTGTTGCTGTTGTTGCTGGTGTAGTTGGTGTTCTGTGAGCAAATGTTGGTATAAAAGTCGTAGCAATAATTGTAGCTGCTTGAACAAGATCAGAATCAGCCCGGCTGCCGCCATTGTAATTGTTGATGTGTGTGACAACGTGGGTTGGGGGGCGGGGAGGAGGAGGGGTGCTATGAGGTCACCGTCTTTTCCGGACTTATCTGTAAAACCAACTACAGCATGAAGACGAATACCCAGATATCCACCTGACCCGTTTCCAAAAAAGATGCAGAGTCATGGACAAGTACGCGTCTCCATGTGTCATTATCACCGGATCTATAGTTTATTTTACCAGAGTCTTACAAATTCGTACTCTTGTAAAGCCCACCTGAGTGTGAGGGCAGGTTTTCAGGTTCAGTAAATCATCTTATGAGGGTTATTTGATTATGGAACGATTACTCATAGGTATAACAGCAATATGTGAGCCAGAGGCTTGTGCTCTTCCAGTGCTGTCTAGTTTTCTTATTTATTTACCCATTTTGACAGAACCCTGATTTATAGCTGATGAATAAGACAAAAGTTTAGCTTAGTTAAGGACGTTTCATGAAGATGATAGCAATGTCGTACAGGGCTTCATTATTGTTGCTAAACTTAATCCCCCTTTTCCCTTTACATGGCAGCCTGGTTTAATGCTCTGATCATTCTGGAAATAATAGGAGATAAATGTGGTTTTCATTATTACGTTGAGCATGCTCCGTCTTTGGATAGAATAATGGAACAGAAATAATGAAATGACGCTTCAATGCAAAAAGGTTGCTGACCCCTGGGCTACTCCACATGTACATGAGGAGCCTTAACTTTTTGTTTAGCTCCTTAAACAAGCTTCCAATCACAGATTTGAAAATAATCTTTTCAGCCTACCTGCCAATGTGGCTGGAGGATCTAAAATCCACCTTTTACCTTGCAAGTAGATTTCCTATCCTCTTTTTTATCCGGAAGTTTCTCAAATGGACACCTCACATTAACTCAGATTTTCTTGTCAAACTAATCAAACATCTAAGTTGGCATAAATTCAGTCAGGGAGGGATTTAAAGACCTCAGTGCTGTGAGACTAGAACAAACACAGATGCCAAACTTATCTTAGCTAGATGCTGAGGCACAGGACTGGAATAAGTGAGCTGCTTCTGATTGACTCCACTCTTCTTGTTCTAGATGCAGCTGCCCAAAGAGGGAATCATTTTATTTTGAAAGACCTGACTTGACCTCATTTTCTGTGGCAGACCCTCATCCTCAGAGTCATGCTCCGACGATTTCAAACAACATTTGTTGCCCTGGAAGTTGCCGTCCTCCCCTCATTAGACTTTATGAGTCACTGCACTCATTTTTTCGGCCTCTGCAGACTGGGAGCATGTGTAAAATCTGTGTCTATGGCATCACGTGAAGGATTTAATGTCTGAAAATTCTGCCCTTATTTGCAGCTATTTTACATTTTTGCCCTGATGCCTTGATTAAGTGGCTGTGGAGCAGTTTCAGTGTGGGGATGCTGTAAAGGAACAAAGGGCTAATGACTTCTGCTCTGCCACTGGGTTCCTGTGTCAGCAGGCTGCACATTATACTGAAAAGCTGCAAAGGTAGCAGTGGCTTGAACTCCACTTGAATAACTTTGCTTTGAGTCAGGTTATTGTTCCCTCTCCGACTCTTGTGCAGCTTTACCCAATTACTGTGCCAACAATGAGTCGCACCAAGACAGATGGAAAGAAAGCAATCTGCATCAATAATGTCTTTCTTTAGCTCTTTGTCTTATTGTGTGAAAACATCTACCTGCCTCATTGCATGTATAATTGGCTTTACGCAATAGTGGGAATTGGTGGGCTAATTATGTGTGCCTTGTTTGGCTCAGTTACTTGAGTGACTTCACAACATGTTCTTTTGTGGCACTATGAATTAATGTGAAGCTGAAAAGGTATGCTACAAACTTCTTTTATACTGAGAGAACTGCTTGACTGCTAGAGGAAATTGAACACTAAGTGAATTCAAACTGTGAATGCACTTAATGCAAATTTTCAAACTGTGAATGCACTTAATGCACTTTTATCTGAAAATTTAGGAGAATAATTGACTCCTCTTTACCTGAAAGAATTGGACTATTTACCCATAAGCTTTAAAGGGATGCAGAAAAACACTTGGCCAACAGTTTCAGTACCCTCAGTTTTTTTTAATCATGGTTCTCTGTTCAGATCGGTTCAGACAACCTTTGCTATAGGAATGGTGAATTTATTTATGTATTTTTCATTCATTCATTCATTTTCTATACCCCTTTAACTTTGGTTTAAGTATTTGTTTGCCATGATCAAGCACCCCTTTAGTGTTGCTTAAGTTTGCTGTTTAATTTGAGACCCCTTTACTGCGTCTCCTGAAAGTGCAGACCTGTTGTAGTAACAAGAGTTTTATGCTCTCTGTCTTTGCTCTTCAAACTGAAGTCCCATCAGAAAAGATCAGACCTCCACACAGTGCGGATTCACAAATGAGAAAGTCCTTAATATGGTTGGTAATTATTAAAATGTAATTTGACTTGTTTTGTTCAAGCTGGTAATAAAATAAATCTTAGATACTTACGGGTGGGATTTGGTTTGTATTTGCTATCAGTGTGAAAATAGAATTTTACTTTCATCAAGCTCTGGTTTGGAAGTTTTTTTAAATGTGAAACCCAAACCAGATCAGTCATGTCAATCATTTGTGAGCGCCTTGTTTGGCACAGATAGAAGTCAAAGTTGGATCTGGATTTTTAACCACTTATGTTGGGCCTTCTATTTTTTTTTATCCCCTTCCACACCCAGACCTCAGTCCTAAGATTGTCTTCCTCACCACCAACTATGGTGGTGTGAGCTTAGTCTCTACTGTACCAGCAGAAAATACTCGGGCTTCACTTCTTTTCTGTCCTCCTTTTGTGTGGGATTCCTCTGGATAAAACACTCTGGCCTCTGTGCAGTCAGCCTACTCGTCCCTGACTTTGTCTGGTCTGTCCTTCTGCTTATCGGATTATTGACCGGCGTCTGCACTGTGCTGTGCTCCCTTTTCTGCTCTCAAATGTCGTACCAAGGCTGAAACGACCACTGAGGACATAAAGGTCATATCCATGGATCTCTGTTAACTGTCTATTTCCATATTTTCAGTCAATAATAAGATTGTTATTGTCACAATATCAAATTTTGCTGGACGGTAATTGGCCAAAAAATTATTGCCGATAAAGGATATTATTGTCAATATTATTTTGAAACATCATTTTTTCATTAATTTATTTAAAATATGTCACAATAAAGTGAGTACACTATATCAGAAGAAATGAACTTTATTTTCTTAAAGCTATGGTCTACGATTTGGAAGCTTTGTACATTTTAATAACACCGTTTATAAGGCTGTTATGGTCCTATGGTCCTATCTACACAGTATAAAGACCAAAAAGAACGAAAAAAATCCATTCAGTATATCCGCTGAAAAGCTGCATACTAGCTGACCAATCAAGCCTAGAAGCCTGTAAGGTTCAGTTGGTCCATGAGTTGGTCCGTGAGTCCATCCAATCCCCTGTCTCCCTCACTACGCAGCGTCATGCGTGCGTCATGGTCCCGCCTCCTCCCCTCTACCTCCAGTGAGCAGCTAGCAGCGTTAGCTACTGAACTATCATGGAGCCGGAGAAGCCTAGCGCCGAAACCGGGAAGCCGCTTCCCTCTCCCGCGGGGCCCAACGGAGCTCTGCCCGCGGGTCGAGGCCTGTTAGCGGGCTAACGGCTAACGAATGGCCTCAGCCGGCCGTCAGACCTTCAGCATTGGCCGTTTCGCCCCTGGTTGATCAGGTAATGGCTTTGTTTACTACAGTGGGAGATATCTGCTGAATAACTCTGGTTAGTCTGTGCCTGGCCTGGCTAATGACTTGTAGTGGAGCGGGTTAGCCTGTTAGCCGCTAATTGTTAGCATTGTAAGCTGAGCTGGGGGGACAGGCCGAGAAAGATAAATCCTCCCCCACAATCGGCTCCGCTCTGGCGGCGCCAGACACGCATTGCCGCCTGTCCAATTGAAATGGCTACTGCTGTGTGTTTCAAGGGGATGTCTGTCATGTTTGATACTGTCAGTTGAACTGAGCTGTTTTTGATTGAGTTTGCTGCTGATATATTATGCTAGTTGCTCGTAGCTCAGTCCGAGGGGGCTTATATGAGGCGCCACGAGCTGGGGTCGGGATCTAGGAACACGGAGGGGAGAGGTGAGGGAAGGGGGGGCAGGCTGCAGTTTCAAATCGTATACCACAGCTTTAAGAGTATTTAACTGCAATTGGAAGGTCAAGATCTTTTAAATAAAATAAATTTAACAAACAATATGATAAATTTAACAAACAAAAAAGAGAAAAATAACCCAATGAAAATGAAATGGACTCTCTTTTAGGAAAAATTCCATGTAAATAAAAATACTTATACTAATCAAAAACAATAAAAAATAGACCCTGTCTCTGTAGAGAAAAAAATGAAACTCCAATAAAAACAAACACAACAATAAAAACAATAAGTAAAAGGGAGTTTTTACAGTTCTGGAATTGTTTGTGACATATACGTTCTCCCAGTCAATTTGTACTGTCTGTCAAATGTTTGTAACATTGCTGGCTTTTCAACCGTATTGGTGGGGTGCATTTCTTTTGCAGTGTAACAAAGGACACTGTGAGCGTGCACCATTTTTCACTTTTATTTACATTTCCTTTTCTGACCAAATTTCTCAGTAAGTGCTGACTGTCAGGACGAAGGCTCCGCTGCACCTCGCGTTCTCCATCGCCACTACTTTCAAACAAATGCGACATATCGGCTCATCGGTGTTCATGAGCTCACACCTTGTTCATTCTGATTAAAACCTAAATATTCCCACACTTGTGCTGTGGCAGCCGGCTTAGGTACTGTAGCTTTCGTGCCATCATTCATATTAGTGTTTGTTTCCTTGTTACTCCTCAGGACGCTCACTTCAGCTCTCTGTGTGTGTATGTGCGAGCGGCCCCACTTCACCCCCAAAGATTGCATGAGTGACAAATGCTCACTCCGCTATAAATCTGCTAAATGCGCTATAGAACCAATGCACCGTGGTGTTAAGAAAGATGGGCAGAGTGAGCCATCTTCTCATCCAGTCTCTTTGGTAGACACAGAGGAGGAAAACAAACATGCATGCACGTGCCAGTTTATCGAGGCCGGCGACGACGTTTGTATTTATGCAGTGAGGGGAATCTACTATTTTGTTTAATGGCTCAGCAAAGACACAGAGGTGGTATGATGATATATATATATATATGTCTGCTTTTTGTCGGACCTGACTTTTTCCTCTGCTGAGGAAATCCTCCAGATAAAGAGAATATTTAGATCCACATGTGAGTACATTTACGTTGTGCGTTTAAATATGTCAAAGTAGTTAAAGAAACAGAGTTTATGAGTATGAAACTTGCCTTGTGTTGGTCACTGCCACAGTCTCAACTTGTCACTCTGCAGCCTCCACCTAATCAGCCCAACTCCATTCACCTGCGCTCCTGAACACACCTGCACCTCATACTCTGCAATCACCCGGCCGACTTAAACCCCAGCTCCCCGATCACCAGTTGTCAGATTGTCTTCGCTGCCGGACCTTCAAACCGGACTTATCACCCGTTGCCAACCTGCTTTGTTCCTGTTTCTGCCCTTCTCGTCTGATCCTCGACTTGACAACAAGGTATCAACCAGTTTCTGTCCTGTACCTACCTGCTCGCCTGATCCCTGGTTGCCGACCTCGCCTTCTGTTCCTGATGCTGAGTACCTGTCCGTGAGTCCTGATCTATGGTGGCTGTCTGATCTCCGGCATACGACCCTGTTTCCTTATTCTGATGCCGAGTACCTGTCCGTGATTCCTGATCTGCGGTGGCTGTCTGATCTCCGGCAAACGACCCTGTTTCCTTATTCTGATGCCGAGTACCTGTCCGTGAGTCCTGATCTGTGGTGACTGTCTGATCTCCGGCATACGACCCTGTTTCCTTATTCTGATGCCGAGTACCTGTCCGTGATTCCTGATCTGCGGTGGCTGTCTGATCTCCAGCATACGACCCTGTTTCCTTTTACTGATGCCACGTACCTGTCTTGAGTCCTGATCTGTAGTGGCTGTCTGATTTTCGGCATACAACCCTGCTTCCTGCTTCTGACGAACGCGTGAGTCTGAGTTGTCTTTTCGTTTTAGACCCTAAGCAGTTGTTGAAGTGTGTGGCTGCAGCATGGCCGATAGGACATAGTCATCGGCTTCAGATTCTGAGATCCTGGTTTGACCCTCACTCCTGACACAACTACTCCTGAGCCTTTAAATAAAAACGGCTTGCTGTCTCGCATCTGGGTCCTTCCTGCCTTTGTGTCAGTGTTGGGGTAAAGCTTATGCAAACTGACCAAAACTGATGTAAAAAGTTGGATAGTATTTATTTTCCCCTGCAGGCGTTAAACAGTACTAAATCTAACTGCTGTATGAGGAACTGGTGTTGATGTTTCCAGACTCTTCCTTGGTCTGTGCTGTCACTTTTGTTTGCTAATGCCTGTGCCATAACTTCCTCTTGCTATTGGGTGTAGTGATACTTTTCAGAAAGCAGTGGACCTAAAGCCATTACATGTAGCTTTAACAGGAATAAAAAGATTATCGAATTTAGTCAAATAAAGACTGACCCTTAATGCAATGAGCTCTTTGTTTGTCTTCAAGTCAATGAAGGTCTCACATTAATCAGACTAATGTCTTAAACCTATCAGGAGAAAATCTCTGGAGCTCTTTTGTGCTTATAGAAAAATCTGATCTGCCTTTTTTAATGCTGAAATAAAAAAGAGACATTATATCTGTTTGAAATGTGTTTATTTACATCAGAGCTAAGGTTACATCCTGTCTTTTCATTTTTGTGTTAAGACATATTTTCCTCACATCCAGATCTCAGTGTGGAGGGAGGAGAGGCTGTACAGTGGAAGTATTTTACTAAACAGCATGTACAGTATAGATGTGTGTGTATTTGTGTTGCCATGGAGATGTGAGGGAGAACCTTGTATTGTACCATTCTGCTCTTGTAAAAAGAAAGATTGCCAAATATAGCAGCACAGTTATATGTGGTTGTGTATTTTAGTGTGTAGCTTCCAGGGCTGGCACTTTATATTTGATATTCGAATAACTGATCGAATATGGGGATAAATATCCGTAACCAAATAGTAAATAAATATTCAAATGTAAAATATTGAGTGTGGCTGCACATCAGAGCGCCTGGAGCAGTGGACTGTTCTGTCCAACAGAGGGCGCTGTGCGCACAGCTTGACCCTCAGTCACATCCGCTGCTCTCTTGACCTCAGTAAACAAAGAGTTTCCGCTCCTAGCGGACATTAACAGCTCTGAATCATCTGAGGAGAGCTGTGTGGAAGTAGTTTTGGTTCTACACCGTTGATGGGTGTAGATATATATCTGATTGCATGCTAAGCCGTAGGCTTTCATCCAAGCTATACGGCGGAGTGCAGCAGAGCTTCGTCAAGAGTTTAACTCGTGTGACTGTGTTCTTTTCAGCCGTGTGTTTAAAGGGTAAGAGAGTCTCTGTCCTTTACTACCGGGGGTGGGGGTGGGGGGGTAGCTTCGTAGGTATTTCTAATCGTCAAGATTTCCTGCAGGCTGATATTGTGCTACCAAAAGGAACAAAAAAAGAGGTAAAATGATAAAAATTGGATATTAATCTGTAATTTGTCTTCAGTCATAAGGCTGTAGATTTAAAATCTCTTTGTCATCATTCAGTTTTTTTTTCTTTTCTTAGCCTGCTGAAAAAGGAAAATACTTAGTTTCCTTTGCCCTGTGGTGGGGAATTATGGAAAGAACATTTCTTGAGCATTTTTAAGCTCAGCGGTGTGAAGGTTTTCTTCCTCTCTCTTGGTATATATATATATATATATATATATATATATATATATGTGTGTGTGTAGAGAGAGAGAGAGATTCAAAAGAAAAAGTAGAAATGGTAATGACAGACAAAAATATTTGAATAAGCACTTTCTTGAAAACAATTAAGCTGAAATACACTGCTCATTTACTGATTAAAATTTTAAGACTGTAGCTAAAAAAAAGATCCTGGGAAACCTCAAAACAGAAGAAAAATGTTAACTCAGCAATGAGAAGCACCAGTGTTCATGTTGATCACTTCAAAAATGTCTTTAGGCATGCTTGATACGAGTGTTTCCAGGAAGCTAGTGGGAATGTTGCTCAAAGTGTTCAAGATGGCCTCACCTTGCCATCGATCCCCAAATAATCTCAGTAGGATTTAGATCCAGAGAACACGGACGATGGTGCAGAAGAGTGACGTTATTCCTCTGGAAGAAGTCCTTTGTCAGGCGGGCATTGTGAACTGCAGCAGTGTCCTGTTGAGAAACCCAGTAATTACCACACAGACATGGACCCTCAGTCATGAGGTGGCTGCTGCCACATCTCCGCAAAGCCAACCGCTGTTTGATGCCACTTCACAAAGCTGATGCTCAATTGTTTTTCTGAAGGAAAGAACACCCCATATCACGATGTTGCCCCTTCATTCTGCCTGTTTTCCATCCGTCCATCCATCCAAGAGAAAGAGAGAGAGAAACTGTTTCTTTAATCATCTTTCCTTTTGTTATTGATGTTTCTTTAACAAGCACTCACTGAGTTTTTCTCTCTCTGCCAAATGTTTATTCATACCTCAGCAGAGACTTGACAAAATGGTACAACACTTCCACCCACACTCTTTGGCAGGCCAATTGGTGCTTGGTAAAAGACCACTGAGTGAATTTCACAGGAAAGTTTACTTGACACCTTCTTTTAAAAACAATGTGTACCATAGATGTAAGGGTGAGACACTGGCACAACCACTAAACGTGATCTTGGCTGAGGGAGCCAGCCTCAAACTGGAGGACAAGAACAGCCTCAGCTCATGGGACACTAAAGCATGATGATGAGGTCCATTATTCCAGCCTGTTTTATTTGAATGTTGAAAATGAAATGAAAAAAAAGAGTGTCAAACATGGGGAGATATTAGAGAGTTTGAGAGAAAGCTTGATGTGCTCCATGTTATTGTTTCTTACTCCAGTTGATTTTGATCAGTTATTGATGATGAATTATTGACGTTGCTGTGGCACCACAGAGAGCTGTTTCAGCATTGCATGAAAGTTTCTGAGAGTTTCTGCAGGTTATTTGCGGTCTTTGACATTTATTCAGCTCTTTGTTTTTAGCCTCTCTACTTATTGTGTGAACCTTGAGGTTTCTCCAAATTATGCCTCATAATTAACTCTAATCATTTCCTCTATTCCTGTTTTTCCTCCTCTTTGTCTGTTGTTTGCCTTTTGCTTCTTTCTTTTCCTTTTAATTCTCAGTGACTTTTGCTGTCGGCAAGTGTTTCCTCTGTCTGTAGCTCCCTCAGCTCTCTGAGTAGCTAAACAACTTCAGAAAGCTGCCAGGAGAGTAAATATCTCACTGGGAGTTGTGTGAGTGTGTCATAAGCTTAAGTCGGAGGAAAGTGCTGTTTATATTCAGTGTCAGAGCAGCAATGAAAGCTGAATGACAGGAGACTTGATACTAACACTGCATGTACATGAGAGTTAAACCTGGTGAAGTATGAGCACAACTCTAAAGACCACACTGATGATGAGTGTGTGGTGGGTTTAGACATCACCTTATGCTGGCTTATATACATATATAAATTAACTCAAATCACTAAGTGGTATTATTACGTGTAAATTTTATATGCACTAAATTTTCAGTTACATGATGCAATAAATTACTCATATTTTTCGAGGAAGTGCCCCTGAAGAAATAGCTGATCAGCACCTGTTTTATTTAACCAGATAAGTTTGCTATATTTTGCAAATAGACCAAGTAATGATGAAATAAAAACTTAGTCAGTCAATCAATCAATCTTTATTTGTATAGTGTCAATTCTTAGTGTTATTTTAAGACACTTTGCAAGAGAGCAGGCCAAACTCTTCTTTTATAGATACACATGTACTCGCCTTGTCAACATGGGGGACGAGCGTTCAGACGCTCAGCTCCCCAGTTATGGAACTCACTCCCCCCTGACCTCTGCAACACTGAGTCCTTACCCCTCTTTAAAACAAGACTCAAAACTCGTCTGTTCAAGCTCTCTTTTTTCGTCTGTTTTAATGCACTTTTTATTTGTACTTTTGTAAGGTGACCTTGAGTGTCATGAAAAGCCCTCTAAATAAAATGTATTATGATTATTAATATTTATATATGTATCATCCAGAGATATATCCATCCAAGCAGAGACAAAGGTACTAAAACTTAGAAGTTATGACATCAAAAAACCCATGGACACCCAGACCATAAATCTGTCCTCATCATATTTGTCTCTGATGAATTTACAGTAGATTTATTCGAGGTAAGCCCCTTGGGATGTGGCTTCTCATTTTCAACAGGGTCCTCATGTCTGTATGGATGTTAAGGTATTTAAAATGGAGCTATAATCAATAACCACAGATAAAGAGATCATTCTAATATTAATGTTTATAATGAGTATAAACTAGAGAGGAATAATGTTGATTGATATAGCAACGTCTAGTTGAACTGCCATTAAACTTGGTATAACTGGTACAAACTATGAATTTATGTTCAATGAGGTTGTTTCTTTTGATTGTTGATGCAGGATAAAGTACTTTATCCTACTACTACTACTACTACTATAGTAAATGTAGATGGATTATTACTTCAGAAGAATCAAACACATTTAAGATATTTGCTTTATAACAACTGATGGGTTTGAATATAAGAAAGCTCAATTTAAATTTAAAGAGTTTAACTGTCAAATTGGAGTTTAAACCAAACTAAAGCTAACCCTACTCAGGACTTACTGGGAAAAAAATATCAAAATTAGGGAAGGGAAGTTAAAATGGCATTTTAGAGCTATCAGTGGTAAGTATATAGAACACTTAAAATGTATATATATATATATTTTTTTTTTCAATGTATAACATGTTGTCGGGACCTCTTATTTGAGAATTTCTTCTTAACAGAATGACTTGATTAAGTTGGTCCTCATGGCTGTGGCAATCATGAATAATTGATGAATGATTTAATGAAGATCAGAAGAGCCTACAGTAGATGCCACTGCCACTTTTGTTGTCCTTGTTGTTAACAACTGTGCTTTCAAACACACTACTAGGAGTGGGAGAAAAAATCGATTCACCTAAGTATCGCGATATTTTGTCTGCCGATTTTAAAATCGATTTTTTTATTCAAAAATCGATACCCCCCCCCCCACAGACACACACGCACACACACACTATAGGCGCTAAAGTCGCCAAATTGAGGCAAACGACATTGCTGGATAAAACAGGCCATAGCTGTTAAAATAGTGCTGAATAGTGTTCCTACTTTTTACCAGCAGATAGTGGACAGGTGACAGGTTTCTATTCAAAGTTTTGGCGTATATTTATTTTAAAACACACACACCGGACTGAGGGACGTGAGTGTGGCTGTAGAGGCTGTGGAGCGGAGCAGAGAGAGAGACACAGAGTGATAGAGACTTAGTAAGAGTACTCACGATGCCGAGAGTACTTTGTCAAGTACTGGCTGACTCTGAATCTGAGGAATATTTACTCTCTGAGGATGACGGTCAGTCGTCCAGTGAGGACCAAACTGGCAGCGAAAAGGCCGAGCGGAGCGGCTCAAGGCCATTACAGTCCCGGAGCAGTACATACCGAGAGCTTTTCCTGTCCATGGCCGGAGACTACCGAAGAGGGTACATGGTCTGGGATGCAGGGAAGCTCAAAACACCGCGAAAAGTGACGGTGTTAGCGGAGAATGAGACCGCAGAGCTCTGGTCAAACGAGGGAGAAGCCGGGGGTAAACAGTGCAGGCAGCAGAGGCGTTCATGCTCGGCCCGTAAATTACAGTGATGACGATGGCTTCATAACCACTATGAAACTATAGCCTTTTTAAATCTTGATAGCAAAATTGAATATTTCTTGAAAAAACTCTGTTGCCTGAAGGGATAATAAGCCACTTTTTATATGCAATCCAGGCTTTTGAAGAGAGAAAGTATAAACAGCTGGTTAATATATATTGCTGAATAAGTCCAAAATACAGACTCACATGTGATGTGTATTTTTCCTGATATAGTCTGTAGGCATCATCATTGTTCATCTTTTTCACTGGTTTTAAAAAAGCTAACTAAAGATTGCAAAAATCGGCAATATCGTAGAATCGCAATTTAAATCGTATCGGCACCTAAAAAATCGCAATAAATCGAATCGGGAGAAAAGTGAATCGTCCCAGCCCTACACACTACGATGCTATTTGCTATTTAAAAGCATACAGCGTCAATGTATTCCATTTCTTCAGTTTAATCATTAAAATCTTGTGTGTCACCATATGACCTTCCAAAAGTTACAAAACAACAACTTAAAGGATAAGTTTGGTTTCTACAGCTTTCACATTGTTTATAGAATGAAGAAGAACAATATACTCACCCAGAAGGCTTTCCTGATCCAAACAGTGCTTCGGGAGAACAATGTGAAGGCTGTAGAAACTGAACTTATCCTTTAAAGAGTGCATTTATTGCCTTAACTCAGGTTAAATGAAATTTTGATAACTGCTAGAGTATGTCAACAATCAGTAATGCACAAAAGACTTCCAGTTTTCACATACTGAGTACCCCTGATCTAGCTGTATTCTCAGTCACAGTAGTGATTGTGATTAGGGATGGGTATTAAAAAAACAATTGCTGTTGAAAATCAGTAACAGCTCCCTCAAATAATCAATATTATTCATCTGTTTGCTTATTAGTTCCTTCCACTTTATTTTGCATGCCTTGCAAATCAGAGATTTCAAACTTTTCTCAGACATTCAGCAGAAATGACAGCAAAGAAGAAATTTGGATTAACTAAGCACTGGAGAATTGCTGTAACAATTTT